>JAGDQP010008364.1:0-63265 GCA_022664845.1 Lepisma saccharinum | reverse complement strand
AAAGTGGTCTTCTGAATTAACATTGTTTTTTCCATAAGCGAGATTCACTTTTGAGTTTGAATTCCCGAAAAGAGGATTAAAATGTAGTTTAGGAACATTATTCTCAGTATCAAAACTTAGGGTCGTGTAAGCAACTGTAGAAAAATTTATGAAAATAACCTTAGAACTTTCGTGTTTACAGGCCTGTTTCTCAGTAACACGAACCGATAAACAGTATATATATATATATATATATATATATATATATATATAGTATATATATATGTGTGTGTATATATATATATATATATATATATATATATACAGTATATATATATACAAACAGTAATATTGCTTCGGGAGGAAGGGGGTTGCCGGGTAGAAGGCACCTTACAAGGGGGTCGCGGCATGAGAAAGGTTGAGAAACACTGCGCTGGATCGATCCCTGCTCATGCCATGTCCGCTTTCTGGTGGACAAACACCTTGTGCGCATGGGCGGATTTAATAGAGATACCCTGGGGAGGGGGGTATACAATTTATGTTATTGATAACAAATGGCAAAGCTATCGTTTAGAATGAAACATTTAAAGTACCTTAAAATATTGGGCCTCTTAATTTTGATTCCTCCATCTGTAATGGAGGCTAGTGCCTAAACGAAAACAGATACAGAGAAACTGACTTCAAATTTGCGGTCAGCGATCTCGATTTATCCAGCCATTTCTAATTTGGTGTTTAAAATTGGAAAACCGTTTTCATTTGGTTAGCCTTCTGCATTTTACGAATTTATGCAAATGATTACATTACAGTAAAGCAGATAGAGAGTCACTGACCTCAAGTTTGACGTCAGCGAATATGACATCGATTAATCTGTTCTTTTCTAAACATTTTGATATGACTATTAAACTGTTTATATAATTATTAGACTAAACCTTGAAATGGTTAACCCTTATTAAAGGAATGGTAATCGCTGTCAGATTTCTTTGCATTTGACAGGAATCAAACTAATACGTCCAAGCAATACGAACATAGATGACGGAGCTTTGTGAGAAAAGAAGAGCAAGCTTCGGGATTCGAACTCGCGTCGCCAGCTTTATGGACGGAAAGGGAAAAAAATTAACGTGACAAAGCACGCACGACCACGAAGACATTAGATTAACAACCTTCAAGCTCAACTCTTACTGAAATAAAAGCAAAGTAAACTTATATAGAACTGATTTTTGTTTCAGTTACAGTGTTTCGTGCATTTATGAGCTAATCTTCTATTGACTACTATTTTGTTAAATTCTATATGTATAAAAAGCATGTTATATAATTTGTTAAAGGTTTCAAAAACAGTATTTCACGTCCCAAGTGGGAATGAGCAAAACTTAATCGCTAATGATTACATAGCAACATCACTGTATTGTAATTTATTTTACGGCCACTAATAACAAAAGAATAGTTGTAATTAATTTTATTCACATATTTTTCGCTGCATCACGACTAGATATACAAACATTATTCTCTTCACAAAGATTAGTACTTTAAAAACTGCACTAATACACTCATTGTATTAAAACCCGCCCAGTGGTCACTCATGTTGTTGCGAGGTTGCCATATAGCTGAATTTCTGGACTTTAACTTTTTCAGAGCTGCTAAAGAGTGCGCTCACATTTTGATTGTCTAAGTGTTCATGAAAGAAAATAAGTTAATTTTCTTGAAAAAAACAAACAACGTAAAAGTAGTGACTCCCAGGTTCGATCAGCTTTTCAATACGTTAACCACCGGGCCAACCAGGATGAATTAACGAGGTAGGAGTTGCACGTATCGGTCGGGATTGGTGCGGGCCTGGATTTGCAGGACTCTAATTCGTGCAAAATGTATATCTTCGTAAAATGATGAATGCTTTTCAACTCAAAAAGTATAGTGAAGTAAAATCATATTCGCACGATGATAAACGAAAAGATGAGCCAACTTAGGTTAGCCATAAAGAATTACATATCTAAATTGCAAGCCAACCAAAGTTAGACAAAACCAAAAACAACTTTTTACTCTACTTTTAAAAGCAAATATTACTCAATTGTCTTCTCTTATTTTGTTTAGAAGCAACACAAGAAAAAGGGTATTACATTTAAATGAGGCAACACAAGAGAAACATTATTATGTTGATACACTGAGTAAAGTTGGAATCATTTTAGAATTCAAATCTTTTAATACAAGTTTACATGAAATATGATCATGAACTGTATAGTTAGAAACAAATTAATACCTACGTGCATATTTACGCTAATCAAGACTTGCCACAGTGAAATATTTCAGACGCATACTTTCAATATAAACTTTAGTAACTGATTACAAATAATTAGATTCAAGTTAACTGATAGCAATTATTCTATTCCAGAAATGTCATGTACTAGAAATTATTAACGATGTGATTTCAGATTTCAGATTTTAGATCCTCAAGACAATCTCTCAAAACACTTTATAGTATCAAATTTACTTGATAATATACCATATTTTTTTTTATAAAATTAGAATCCATTTGAAAAATGTATGTACGTAGTTCCGTTTCCAAACTCTTATCAATTATACTTTTCTAGTAAAAAGTAAATCTTGGCTTGTAACGATCCATCTACATACGCTAAAAGTCTGCAGATACTTGTGGACATTTACTTGTGGGTTACAAGTGTAGACGACTACACTGTTATTTCGAGAAACAGAATCACTAGTAATACTAGTCACATTGTGATACTAGTCCGTTGACTTGTAGCTAGTATTTTACAACTGTAAGTTTCAGAAACAGGGACTTGTGAAGCGAATTGATATTAATAGTGTAGAGACTAGTAAAATTGTTTAAAAAGTTTTGAGAAACCGGCCGCTGAAAGTAGTAATAATATTTTTGGAGGTGTAGCTTCAGCTAAGAACATTAGTCCAGTGGAACGACGTCAGACTTCTGAGTATTGAAAGTGATTAATGTAGGATCGAACCCCTCTTCTTGCCGAAGATATTTTTACAAGGCGAAAGTGAACAATCGAATAGACACTTCTGTTCGTGAACGTGGAATACTAATAAATGTGGAAGCAGCTAGCCGAATTCCCTTTGGTAGGAACGTCCTTGTAGAAAAAGAAGACAACGACGAATATTGGTTGGAAGATTCATACAAAAGTATCTGTGTATTAACAGTGCAAATACGAAGAAGTCATTGACCTGAAGCGTCAAGTTTTCTTGTACGGTACTTCTTTAACACAGGACAACTGTAACATGTGTTGCGTATAATTTTAGAAGCGAAATGTGTGGTACAGTGGTTTCGTCTTCACCTTTCATTCCGGTGACCCTGGTTCGATCCGCAGTCAGCGCCGTATTTTTCGACTAAAATGGTACCTTCAACTATTTACAGAACTCAATCAGAAATTCTCTTTGGGTCTGAGAGAAAAGAAGCATCACTAGCTAGAATCAGAAAGTAAACCTTGTGTTTGCGTTTGTTCTTTAGGTAATAATACATCAATCTAGTTTCAAGGTTTTCATTGATCTTTCTCTATGCTTCTCTTTCTTTCCATGACTTCATCAATTATTTTTTTTCTCTTTCTCTCTTACTAATTCCTTCTCCTACACACACTCTCTGTCATTATGTGAGTGTGTGTGTGTTTATTCTATCTCTGCAGATTATTATAAACACTATTTTATTCGTGTCGTGAGGAAAATTGCCCGGTACTACTTCAGTCTCGATAGATGGTCGTACTAACAGCTTTCGATTGCTAAGCCAACGCTATAGCAACTGAGCTACGGCCACTTGATCGATCTCGGTCTCCACGTCGATCCATCAACACAGCATTAAGAAGCAATATGCCGATTCACAGAGCGACAGGTTTATATATTTTACTCGTTTGGTTTGTATCTTATTTATAGCTTTTAGGCACCTATGGATCACTCCAAGATAAGGTTTTGTGAAATGCGGTAGGGAGTCGGCCAGGACGTAAAGTGAAGGTATCATCCCGGTACATGTCTGGTGTGGCTGAGGAAAACACTGGGAAATCCTTAGTCAGGACAGTCAACCGCTGGTACCGAACCGAGGACCTCCCGAATTCGAAACCAACACTCTCCAAAGTTAGATATGTAGGCCGTTTGGAACTAAACATACTCATATCTACGTTTATCACATGCACGCACACACATATATATTTTTCTGGAAAGGGAAAGATCTTAATTTATCTCAGATATTCTCCATATGATGCTCAAAGATTCATACTTTTATTTGTATCTGTTGAACATCAATAGATATATACTCCTCCCTTCGGAGAAAGACCTCATCCACTAGTGGATTGAATATGACTGTGATATACAGTATATCATGCAACATATTTTGTGTATTTTGCTGCTAACATCTTCTTTGTAACGTAAATAACAACATAATATCAGAAATAATAAAGCATAAATATCGTGCCCCATTTTTAAGAACTGATAGAAACAGACGTTTTGTCTTGTCTTTCGTGCATAACATTAGTGTTCTATGGAATACTCGATTCATTAAGAAAGAAATAATTACCTAGTAACCATAGGTTTCAGCGTTCATTTTCGTTTCTTCGTGTTCGGTAAGGATCTTTTCTACTGGACAATTTAAATTAAGTCTTTCAGTAAATTTCAACTAATGGCCCAACTAAAGTAAAATTGCGTTAGGTTCCCTGTTTTGCTGTTTCAAATGTGATCTCTCTTTTTTTTTTTTTTTTATTCTTTCGTACATACTACAAGAAACCATAAATATCTTTCCAGAAGCCAGGACATGCGATAATGATTTCTCTTAAAGAAAAAACTATCCAACCCTTGCTCGTTCACGCACACACTCTCAGAATCACACATCGCCCCCTCTACGTCAGTTGGGTGGCCTATCTTCTAGGCTTGGAGAAAAATCGTGTATAATAAAGTCATGTGAACATTATCTTGTCCATGATAGTACAACCAACATGCTGCAAAGAAGGAAGTGAAGATTAACGGAGAGACAATAGGCACAGTTGAAGAGTATGTTTACCTAGGCCAGCTCAAAACATCGAATGTAAAGTTGACCGATGAAATAAATAGAAGATGTAAAATGGCGTGGAGTTCTTTTGGAAGACTACACTTTATTTTCAAAAGCAAACTACCAATGCGTCTTAAGCGTAAAGTTTATAATCAATGTGTCTTACCGGTAATGATGTACGGCTGCGAAACTTGGACATTGAATGCGCAAACGACTCAAAGATTGAGAGTCACACAAAGAGCAATGGAGAGATGCATGCTAGGGATAACTAGGAGGGACATGAAGACAAATGAATGCATTCGCGCACAAACAAAGGTAGAGGATGTAATCAAGACTGCGAAGAAGATGAAGTGGAGATGGGCCGGTCACAGAGCTAGACGAACAGATGGAAGGTGGACGACAAATGTACTACACTGGATTCCTAGAGAAAAGAAACGACCGAGACGACGTCCAAATGTAAGATGGGTAGATGAAATCAAGCGTTTTTCAGGAGCTACATGGATGAGGATAGCAGCAGACCGAGATATGTGGAAAGAAAAGGGGGAGACCTTCATCCAACAGTGGATAGAAAACGGCTGAATATGATTATATATATATATATATATATATATATATGTGTGTGTGTGTGTGTGTGTGTGTGTGTGTGTGTGTGTGTGCGTGTGTGTGTGTCAAATGGTGGAAGTATCAAATCTGAAACAAATTTCAAATTTGAAATCAGTTTCTACACGCCACATCAAAGTAAGTTCATTTTTGTAGGAGATGGCTCTGGCAAAGTCAGCTTTTCTCCTAATATTTTCCTTTTAGACGATCAAGAAATGGCGAATTATCTTCAGTCACCTAATATGCCCACCTGATGTTGCTGTCCGTAATGGACATTTCCGGTAGTTTTTTTTTATTGCAATAAAAAATTCTTCTGTTAAAGTAGACTGCGGAAAACATTTTCTTTTCTTTGTGTGATGCGTTTATGAAGAGTAATAAAGACTTGCTTCAAAAGAGTCTCAGCCTTGCTCTTAATCGGGCCCCGTCATGTTATGACGTAATCAGTCTGCCGACTGTTTGCCATTAACATACAGATGGTATTTGATTTGTTAGTATTGTTTAAAAGAGATAGCAAAAATGGATCGAAAGAAATAGTAAGTTGTTTATAGCTTTTCTGTATGCCTTAACACGTCATTTAGTTCGTTTAATTCATTTAAAACTGATTTTTAGTTTTAATACTTTTTTAAAGATATTGATATATTGTGGTAGCTTCAACTCTAATTTATAGTAGCTCTTTTTTCATTATTAAATCATAAGATATTTTCTAATAATGCTCTTTAGAACTCTTGTATTTAAAAAGAATTACCTTTTTTTCTGTAAAGATATGTGAGTTTTTACATTGGATGGTCGTATTCTTTTTTAATGAATGCTAGTGAAGCATTTTTCAAGAACTTAAAAGCGCATTAATTAGCAGTACTCGTTACTGCCATATCTTAACAATTTAACGAACTACGTGTAGCCCGTGAATATATTGAATAGTTTTAATATGTCATTGTAAAAAATAATAATAAAAGCATGTAAGAAACAAAAACGTAAATTGAAACTTTTACATTGAAGTTACTCTTGCGTTTCGTGAAGTAAAATAAAACACGGTCTTTTATAGGATTCGAACAGCCTTAGGTGAAGGTATAAAAAGTTAAAAAGTTGCATGCGCCAACCAATTTTTTTTCATTATGTCAACAAGAAATGGATTACAACCTACTCCACTACAAAACTTAAAAAAAATACATAATTGTTACATCAATTATACATAAATGGCGCGATGGTAATTTGCAAATAATTTAGGTTTGTTCACAAAAGACAGTGCCAAATACTGTTCACGTAAAAATTGTACATAGTAAGGTACATCCCATAAATCCTCTTTCATTAATATAATTTCTAGTGTCTGTATTGTGATCCAAAACCTGATTTTTTTTTTTTTTTTGCCTTGGGAAACACTTGAAATTCCGGGAAAAGAATAATGTCCCCTATATCATAATTACGAAAACTACCTCTAGTCAAACGATTCATAATTTTTTAATATTGTAACCAAATCGGGCGTGTGCCTGTGCACCCCAACACCTTGTGAGTTACCGTTTCATCCTGGCCACATTGGTCACACCTCACATCTAGACTACGGCCCCGCGCATATAAATTCACCTTCGTCGGCCAGATATTGTGTATCAGCATATAAGCCAGGTTATGTAACGACGCAAGTTTCGACAGTTCTTCGACATTTTTCCAAATCACTGTCCACGTTTTATGTGGATGTCTGTTTTGAATGGCCGGGATATGCTGCACAGAGAATTGTTGAAGGTATAAGTTTGTCGAACTGTCCACTGATCCAAGGAAATTTGTGCTATTAACGCAGATGAAATATGTAAAAAAGAGTTAAACATGTAGGGCACTAAATGCTTCCACGGCTGTACATGTAATGGCAAAGGCAACTCTATGCGATGCAATACTTCATTCAAAAGTTGTGTCGCAAACAACTGCAGGAATTCACACAGTAATTGCGTGGTGCGATGAAGCAACAGTGCCGCACCCTGTATTCTAACGTCTTTTAATTGAAGTCCTCCATACTTCAAGGGTAAGTGACAAGTTCTTCGATGGGTGCGTAACTTATAATTATACCACAACAATTGACCAATTCTCATGTCAATTTGAGCAAAAGTCCTTTGGGTTAATGGGAACAATTGTAAGACATGGAGACATTGGCTCACTATGTACACGTTAATAAATCTCACTCGCGCCAACAAAGTGTCAAAACAATACTTATATCTATTAACATTCCACGTCAGTGCCTGGGCATTCAATGCAATGGTTTTTTGAATCGTATTGCTCCAGTGAATACCTAAATATTTTATGACCTCTTTCACCGTCCCATAAGGACACAAATCTTGTCGCTGCGTATTATCAATTAATAACAAATTTGACTTAGTACGATTAATATGAATATTTGTCGCTTGCGCTAACATCTGTAAAACATCTAATATAGCCTCTATGTCCTGTTTATCCTTTGCTATCCAGATCGCGTCATCCACATAGACTATAGCTTTTAAAGATACATTATTTAACATAACACCTTGTATACGCCGCTTAACCGCACATAACAACCGTCGCTTAACGCGACATTTGCGCAAGATGAAATAAATAAGGAGCCAACGGGCCCCCTGATTTAAACCCCTCTCCATACGAAATTCCGGCATAATTCTCTTATTAATTTGTAAGCGCAATGTTCGTACTTCATATAACTGCCCCAGCAAAGTAACAATAGGCAATGGAAAATTTAAACTCTGGAGCATATGGCACAAATATTCGATATTCAAGGACGGAAAAGCATTAGTATAATCAGTCGAATAGATGATGAACTTTGGCGCAAGATTGAGTTGCACTGCCCTAATCAATTCGCGCAGGTTCGCTAAAAGTACATGTAACGGTTTCGTGTTTGCTACTCCCCCTTGACTTTCATCTAATAAACTTGGCATGAATGGCTGCAGTCTGCGCATAATAATTTTGGTCAACAATTTATAATCCGTATTTAACAAAGAAATCAAGCGTAAATTATTGGGGGCACTTGAGTTCCCTTTTTTCGGAATCAAAATCGCAATTACTGCTGCAAAATCAATGTTAAACGGCATAGCCTGTAAAAACTGATTAAATAGTCGAGTTAACATCGGGAACAACAAATGCTTAAACTTTTTATAGAAACAAGGTCCCAGACCATCTGGCCCTTGCGAGACATAAGATTTCATAGAATCCAGGGCGTCCGAAATTTCCTGTTCATTAAAGGGCATGGTAAGAATTTTGTTTTGCCTATCTGTCAATAAATGCCAATCCGGTTGTGGAATTGTCAATTCATTCCACTGGATCGGTTGCCTTTTATAAAAGGTTTTATAATGATCTCGAAGCGCCTTATATATTTGTGGTCCAACAAATGTATTACCTATCAATAAAACGATTAAGCATTTGTTTGGTGGCATTTTTTCTCTCAGATATCGTGTGTGCAAAAGTCGAATTCTCATGAATACCCACATGTGATAACTTAGCTTTAAGTACATTAGGTCGTGCTATATTAGTATGAATTCTCCTAAGTTGGCTTTGTGTGTGTTTTAAATACGGTAACCATTTCGGATCCGTGAGAACTAATTCACTATAGCGTTTTAATAAACCATAATAGTGTTCTTCAGCTAAGCGAAGGTGTTCATTTTGTTGTTTAACATATGCAATTGACTCGTATTTCACTTTCCGTTTGAAGTCCAGCCACCAACGTTGCAGGTTGTTCGTAAAACGTGCTTGAGTGGTAAAGTAATGCCAGATATTCGTAATTAAGAGTTCATAATCCGAATGTTGACATATATTTGCCGGACAGTTCCAATTCGGAGAAAAGTGTAAATGAGTTTCAATTCCACTACGTAATTTCATATAAAGCAATTGATGATCAGAGAAGTCCAGCCACTCTTTCTGGACACTCTGTACATGCTCTCGCAGCGATGACGACACATAAAGCACATCAATACGCGACGAGCCTTGCGGATAATAATACGTGTGGCCAATATCAGCCGGATATTTCCATTCCCAAACTCTGATAACTGAAATTGTGTATATAGAGTCTTCAATGCCGCACTCAAATTCGACCCCAAAGTACTATTCATTAGGTGTCTGGTGGCGTTCAGATCAGCCATTAGCACAATATAATAATTATGTAATCGTTGAATTTCTTGCTCCAACACATTACAAAAATAATGCTCACGTATCAATTTATTATTAGTCCCACTGTAGGCATAAAAACAGATAAACGCTAAATTGTCTACTGTGAATGAAATCATTCAGCCACTCGGTTGAAGAAAACATTAGAATATTCTACATCTTGGCGGACAAAAACACTAGTACCTGTGTTCGACTCAATGTCATAATTGAAAATTGTGTTGTAAAATGGAATAGACCACTGAGAATTAGGGACTTCTTGAATGGCCGCCACATGTATGATGCGTTGACGGAGACACTGTACAAAGCTGTCCCGTTTCTGTGCATTAAACGTCTTGCTAATATTAAAGGTACTAATGCCCAGAGAGGTTGGCATCGAAAGTGCAGTCATAAACGTCCAAAAAAATGACCAAAAGAACATGGTGTCGAAATAATCACTTCAAAATTCAAGGGAAAAAAAGAAAACGTACCTGTATAATATCACAAGAGTTTACTTATCTGTGCTTGCTTGTTCCTCTGTCAATATTTGTTGCGCTGATTCCCCACTGGGCTCTCTATAAGAATTGAACCGGGTTAACACCGTAGTCAAAGTTCCTTTGAGTATTGCTTTCTTCTGCGCTCTCAATTTACTACGAGACAATGGCGTGTCAAAGGCCTCAGTACCGATCTTGCCACTCTTTCCTCGTTTACCACTTGCACCTTTTCAATGTCGTCGTCCGAAGATACTTCTAAATACACATCACCACTTGCTGGGGGTGGGGGTTCCGCTACTTGAGAACCTAACACTGTCTCCCGCGGTGATACACTACTAGCACTAGAGGACGAAACTACTGTACTGTGTACATGCGCACCACTATTTTTTGTTTCAGACGCAAGTTGTTGAACTTCAGAATCGCCCGTGGATTTACCAAACACGTTATCTTGTTCTACCTTTTGCTCTATCTTGGCACTCCCATCCGTATCTAAAACATGTGCTGTTGGGCCTTGACCTTGTTCCGCGACTCCTGCTGATACTTGTAACTCCCAAGACGTGTGTGACGTAGAACTCAGCTGTTCAGGCAGAGGGCCATTTCCCTCAAGTGCACTCGCCCATTGCGTAGCAGGGTTGCCACGAGACTCTATTTAATCAGGCACCTTATGAGTTTCTTGACTAATCAGTGGCGGATAATTAATGTCATCCAATTTAGGGGGTGTAGCCGTTTCTGGGACAGACCTGGGAGTGGGTTGGCCTGCTACTGGTTCCGCAATTACTCCACCAATTTGTGGTTGATTTTGAATACGTGACTGGATTTTGAATCCATTAATAGTTAAGTACATCGGAATTTGGCGTACCACGTGTGAAAAATGCACTACACACTTACCCGAATAAACCGGGAAGTTATAGAGGTTAGATGGGTAACGCACACGTATGATTTTGGTGATCACCCCATAAGAACTAAGAGATTGTTTAAGCTCTACATCACTACCCTCAGTCAGAACAACCCAAAAAGACACAATCGTTGTATTTTCTACAATCAACACCGGTAGAATGAATGTTTCCGAATCCGAATAATATCGTAAATGGCCTTGACAATGTTCCAATGTGCCTTCAACTACTTGTTGATTGATACAGCGGATAAATATCTTACGATAATAGAAATCTGGTTCAAGAGATTCCACCTCGTGTGCTTCTAAACCAAAGTCTCTTCTAATTGCTTCATGTACTTCAAGTAAATCCAATTTCACATTTACATTATGTAAATCTATTTGCAGTGTATGCTTACGTGTAATCGATTGTAAAACACTAGCCATTATATACAACCGTACTCGCAGTATAAACCACACACTCTGATCACTACAGCGCCCTAGCGCACCAGCACACTGCAGCTCCAGAACATTCCAACCTCGCGCTGCCAACGCCAGGCAGAGACTGGACCAATTGCGCCAAATTGTCAAGACATCAGAAGTGACACAAACCAGCAATAAGAAGAGGACTACAAGTTAAGACTGCCCCTGTCATTGTTTCGAGCAATGTATGTTATTAAACAAATGTTTTAGTGTTGTAACTTATTGAAGTGTGTTCTGCAGATTTGTACATTAATTATTTCGTTATGTAATGATGTAAATTTTCTTTCGCTTTTTGTTTTTTCGTCTTCAAACTTCTGAATAAGGAACATAACATAGGGAGAAGCATATAGCTACGGAAATAGTACGGATTGATTACGTCAAAACAATCAGAGGATGATTTTCGTTCTATGACGTAGAAGACTGAATTCTCAGTATTTCATGCTATATTTCTACGTAACGGAAAACCTTAGCGCTGAAATTTCAAAAACATGATATATTATTTAATCTGATGTACACAAATAAGTTGTAAAATATATAAGGACGGGGAAAACGGAAATGTCCATTCCGTCAGACTTTTCGAATCAAATTTGAAAGTTTCAATTTCAATTGAAACATCTGAAGTGGAGGGGGTTCTCGTGGTGAAAGTTTTAAAATCAGAACCTGTTTCAAATCTGAAATCAGTTTCTCCACGCCTACTTAAGCTAGATTGAAGGCTGAGATTCTAAATTATTATTTTACACTATTCTCCACATTTCCAATATTAATTTTGCTTAACAGTTTAATATAGAGGGTTCTCCTAGTGGAAGTTTCAAATCTAAAATCTGTTTTTACACGCCTACTTAAACTAGATTGAAGGCTGAGATTTTCAATAATTATTTTAAACTATGTGCTGGAAATTTCAAATCTATTTTCAATATTTCTTACTATAGAGATGAAGTTCCCAATTCCCTAAGTTTAGGTGAGTTCGCACACAGTGTAGAAACTTATTTCAGATTTCAAGTTATGATTTTCTATACTTGTCTATATGTGTTTCTTTTTTCTGATCTGTCTGCCTGCCTGTCTCTCTACCTTCTATCAGTCTCTCTTTATCTCTCTCTCCCTCCCTCCCTCTCTCTCTCTCTCTCTCTCTGTGTGTGTGTCTCTCTCTGTCTCTATTTTCACAAACGTGTGTGTTACTGTCTCTCTGTATATATGTGTTTCTATCTCTTTTTTCTGATGTACTGTCTCTCTACCCTCATTAAAACGAGCTAACGTGAAAGGCAGTAATCTCTAGTAAACTGATATATCCGTCTTGTAGTGTAGCTGATACGTCGGTATCGATTATTTTCACAAAGGTTTTTCTCATTTACACCAAACAAATGATAAAAGATGACACCTTCAACACAGGTCCTACGAAAAGGTGTCTAGCAATGGCTATGTTGAAGGTGCCATCATTACAGTTGCCTGGTACAACTGATTAAAAAAAACCAGGAAAAGACGAAGGGTCTCCATACCTATGGAGTGGTGTAAAACTTGAATTAAATAATTCATATTTGTCTGGTGTAACTTAGGATCAAATGTAGACTATAATCCATTAGGTTACTTTTCCAAGAGCTAAAAATAGGATAATGAGCAAAGCCTTCTCATATGTGTCGCTCTAAATTTGAAATTGAATTTATTTTTTCGCCTTATACATCTGAGGCTCACGTTCAG
Source organism: Lepisma saccharinum (assembly GCA_022664845.1). Taxonomy (NCBI): domain Eukaryota; kingdom Metazoa; phylum Arthropoda; class Insecta; order Zygentoma; family Lepismatidae; genus Lepisma; species Lepisma saccharinum. The sequence goes on along the minus strand of JAGDQP010008364.1, from coordinate 50,052 downwards.
ATATGCGAGTGGAAATGATGAGAAAAATGTCCACTAGGGGCTATATTCAAGGTGTTATCCTAAAATTTCCCTGGTGTGATTGAGGAAAAACCCCTGAAAAAATCTGTCACAATGGTGAGCTTTAGGGATTGAACCTAGGACCTCGCAAATGCTAATATTATACATCGCTCTATCAGTGAGCTACAATTTTGAGCTCTATGGTGCACTCTAGTATAATAGAAATGTACTTATTTGAACATATTTATATTTACAATAATCATCATCATTACTATTCCGCTGAAAAAGATTCTTCAAGATAGGTGATATCTCTCTCCATTCAGAGCTAAAATGGATTACTTTTAATACTGATAACTGGCTTTAATCAGAAGATTGGTGATTCGATCTCAAAGTTGAACTGAATAACATATCGTAATGTTCCTTATATTTCTGTACGGTAGAGACAACTAATACACGGGAGTGCATTTTAGCCGTCAACCGTTTATTTATGAAAAATACTAACGTTTACAAAATTACCGTCTCGTAGGAGACTAATTACAGAGAATTTAGAAGGATAGCTTCTAAGACGACTTCTTCTTGTTGTATGATCGATAAAGGATCTGGTATGAAGGATATCACCGGTTACACAGCCAACCGCGTGCCGGAAATTGTACCAGCTACGTATCCAACTACGTACGGGAAGAAATCATGTTTTAAGGTGCGAGTACACACCAGTCACATAGCCGACTGCGTGTGTGGATGACACCAGGTTACAGAGCCAACTGCGTGTCCGGTGTTTGTACCAGTTTCAGAGCCAACTGCGTACGGAAGAAGTTAGGATTTAGGCGATAGTACACAACCAGCTACATAGCCAACTGCGTGTGCAGGAAGGTACCAGCTACAGAGCCAACTGCGTACGAAGGAGTGTTCCAGTTACAGAGCCAAGTGCGAACGGAGGAAGGAGAGGAGCTGAGCACCCGGGGAACGAGTGATACCTCTTGCCTTGCGATGGTCCATTTTATAGGTGATTGTAGAGGTGGTTCTTCTTGCTTCTCCTACATTGATTCCAGCTCCCTCTATCTTCTGCAATCCGCTCCATCTGGTTTTTATTTGGGAGTTGACTTTAGTCTGCTCATATATGTGTCACTACATGTTTACATTCTTATACACATGTTTGTCCTATAAACATACTTGCTTATTTACACAATATCCACTTGCTCAGAAGACACGCGGAAAACTTCAATCATGCATGCTTGTTTTTTGTGAACTTTTTTTTGTTTGTCGCTCACTAACACAGATCCCTTTTTATCAGAGATAACACATTAATCACTACACATGATATGAACTTATATAGATGTGAGTTTGTTTATAAGAAGGCTTGCTTTTACTGTAACGTTATAGCACAGAACAGGCAGTTTCAGCTTGATTTGGCTTCATTATGCTCGAGTCGGTGGGTCGTATTAGTGGTTGCTGTGATTAATTAATACTTGTACACGTGGGCACATAATGTCTGTGCTGGTTTAGCACTATTGAATGTCGTTTCATCGTACACTGTTGTTGAGTTCATGGGTGCAATGTTCAGCTTGGAAGTTATGATTTCACTATGACTGCGCAGTTCTGTGTCGAGTGACGATATCTTGTTCGTGATTTGTTCACTGTTTGACAAGTACGTTCTTTTTATGTCTTGACGCAGTATATAAATAAATAAAATAGACATTATGATAGCTGGTATTACGATAGTACTAGCTATGATATAGATAGGCATTTTCTGAAATGAGTTATTTTAGGTTTCCAGTTTTCCTTAAGCGATAGTATGCAATACATAATGTAACCGTTAGTATGACAAATAACATAAAAATTATGGTAACTACTACTATTATGGTCCATTATAGTGAAGAGTGTATGTGTAGATCGGAAAACTTATTTGGTAGTTTATTCTTCTCGTGGTCTAATAATGTTTCTGAATTGCCTATTGACTGTTGTAGATTTTGGAAATTTATCGTGAAATTTAATGACAAAGTTTCAGGTAGTTTTACATATTCTAATTTCAGCTCAATTTACGTCTTGTTGGAAAAATTAAATTATCTGTTATAATTCCCTCAAATTGGCTGTATGGGATATAGTAATTATGTGAATTTTCAGTTTTTTTGACAGTATCCGATTGTGTTCTTTTACAATGTAAACCTGTTTCCTTGATGCCACGTGAATACCTGCCGCTGTATGGGTATAAATCTCTTCTTGTGAAGAAAGTTGCGGTCTTTAGTAGAATTTTGGAAAATTATGTCATATAGGCAAATAGTTTTCTGAGACTTGGCATTTTCCTCGATTTTACAAATGGAAAACAATTTATGTTTCAGGCATAATGACATCTATTTTAAATACAACTGTTACTGATTTTATGATTCGCGGTACAACGTAAATTAGAATCTCACTATGATTGGTATTAACATTTTGAGATGGGCCGTTTTCGTTAAAAATCCATTATTAAAAGTTTTCTAGACCATCCGATAACTTGACGTTTTAATATTGGGCATTTTTAAAATAATATCTAGAATGGCCAGTACTGGATCAAAGACTAGTAGAAAACTCTTAGAACTTTGGTAAAAGATTCCAAGGTTCTCTGATATTAAATAATTTCGTAGTATCGGATGATTCTTAATTATTTCTGCTGCCAGAGAAGGTTTAATTAAAACATCGTTGACTGTATTTTTAAGCAGAGTTTGAAGAATACTATGAAAATGATGCTCCAGAATTTCAAAATTTTGCAAAGTAATTAGAAAACGTTCATTCGAGACACTAGTACATAACAATTGGAGAATCTCACTATGTACCTTGATATAACCTTTTCTACTGAAACTGTGATATTTTCTACTATATGTTTCAGTTGATATTGGTTTTGTTTGATATAGTGTATTTGATCGTGCAGATATTCATTTTGCTGTTGGAATTTGTTAACTGCATTTTTAAGTTTACTTATTTTATACAAAGTATACCCTCCTAGTGCGAAATTCGCGATCCCAGCTAGAATTAAAAAAGATAATTGGCTGCTGTCGCTTCACGCATCCTACTTTAAAATCGCAGGGAATATAATTTGTGAAAATTTATCCACAAATTGCTTCTCACGTTGATGCATAATTTCAATTAACTTTTCGTATCCGCCACAGCTATCAGTTTGGAGGTGGGTCGCCGAGAAGTCAGTATTTAGACGAAGGAACAAATTCTGCATCTTCGTAATTGATTAAGGCTTCTATCTTTCCCATTGATATTCCATATTGTTGTATGACCATCTCTGCTTTACCATTAAGAAGATTGCATAGTAGTAATATTAATGCTGAGTGGTTCATCTCGGCAAATGCCCTTGAAGATCAATGACCGTCATGCAGAAAGAAGAATGATGATTTATGTGATTATCATGAATTATTCTTTGTAGTTGTTAGTAGCTAAGAGAATGCTGGTTAAACTTCATAAAGAATGTTTGGTCCGTATTAATAATTTAAAAGAATCAGTATCTTCATTCCGTAAATCGGAAGCAAATAATCCGGTCGCTGAAATATTTTCAAGATATTACCGTGGATGTAGAGAGATTATTTATCCAAGTCTGTACGTTGTACCGTGATCATTTGACGGTGTTGACCAATAAGTACTGGGCTACTGTCCACTATATCAAAAGATGGGAGAACAAACAGCGGAATCTTTAATTTCATATGGATTCGGTAAGTATTCAATTGTTTGTCTTTCTTTTTCATTTACTTGTTTTCTTTTAAAAAAATGTCTTATGTTACGTGTTATCTACTTGTAGTACTGAAAACTGCCGCTAGTTAGCGCCTCATTCAGTGTCTTTTTCTTTTGCCTGTTGAGCAGTGCCATCTTTCGTGTGTAAGTGAAATATTTCCCCGTAAATGATGGATTCTTTAGATTATTTTTCTCGTCTTTTTCGTCTTTTCCCACTTCTTGAATGTAAAAATTTGCTACGTTGTCACATCGTTAACCTAAAAGGAGTCAATTTATGGCTTATCTTCCTCGTGGTAGAATTGTATTCCATCTTCCGAAATTTCCTGTACTCTCTTGCGAAAGCCGGCCGGGAAAGCAATCACGTATAAGTTCGGGCTCATTTTTTTTAGTATAGTGAAATTATTGATATAATGCGATGTTCAGGTCTCTGGTTTCCCGGGCTATATGTTGGGAAAGTCTATCTTAACTGACGATTTTATGGGAAACTCAGTTTGTTTATGGGCTCGATCGTAAAATCTCTTTTGTTACAGAAAGTTTTAGTAAATGCTTTTCGCAGGTTCGGCTCTTAATTTCGGTAATTCTTCCCTTGGTATTTGGGTTAGAGGGCTTATGTTAATTGCACAGTCTGCCGCTGTTCTTGGGTTATAGCCATAAAGTAGGAAAATCAGGGCTTCTTTTGCACTAGCTTGCGGGTAGCTATTGCATGTCAAAATGGCCTTTTGTAGCATTTTTAGCCAGTCATCCATATTTTGCTAAACCTTAGATTTAAGTATGCATTGAAGTGATTTGATAGCTTGTTCCACAACCCCTGAACGAGCATGATTTTATGCTGTGCTATATTTCAGTTCTATATTATATTTTTGAGCTAGTGCCTTTATAGGTAAGTTTGTATTGACTGCGTGCATGTCAAGAAATAAAACCTTCGGTGGTCCATAATGCATAAACATATCATCTTCCAAAAATGTAGAGACGGATTCTATAGAAATATTTTCTACAATTTTTGCAGATATATGGCGTGTAGCACATTCGATTCCTACATGAATTTACAATCTTTTATTACCATAAGGAAAAGAACCCCACGTGTCATATGCCATTTCCTCGCTGAGTTTTGTATCGGATGATGGAGTAATTCAGCGTGTTTTGCCTGTGTTTTTCTTGAGTAACTGACAGGTTGTACAGTTTTTGCAATAAAATCGAAGCAGTTGTTTCATTTGAGGGAAATAATATTTTTGTAAGCAGTGTTTATACATTTTTCCGAACCCGAAATGACCACTGAAGAGGCTAGCTTGTATTTCCTCAAATAATTTCTTTGTAAGCGTTTGAGGTTTACATAAAAGGTATACCTGGCAGTGGCGGGGTCTTTTTTGTACTCTGTAAAGAACTTTGTCTTTAATATTGTATAATTGTGATGCTCTAATTGCAGAAGGTGGTACTTGTTCTATCCCCTTAAGTGCATTTATTTTGCTAGAGAAAAGAAGGTCCTTTTTTGTTCTCTGATTAATGTTTCAATCGAGAAACTATTTTGAATACAGAGGCTTCCATCTAATGCATTCGAACGAAATACCAAGTCTTGTTCCGAGGTGGAAACTACATCAGTACTTTTTTCTATTTGTCTTATTTTTTGTTTTCTTCATCTTCTCTTTTTCTTGCTAGTCGTCTTCATCTTTTTGAATGTCGACTTTTTGTTCTAGACGGAATAGTATGTCCGCTGGTTGATCTATGCCGCTATGGTGTCGAACTTGGAATTGGAAGTCACTTATGTATAATTTAATCCGATGTAACTTTCCTGTTTTATCCGGCTTGTTGTGTAGATTAACTAGAGCTTTGCTGTCGGTAAACAACGTGAAGGACCTGGCCATAATAAAGTACTGGAATTCTCTCAGACTGTATAAAATTGTACTCGGTTTCTTGGGCCATGTGCTGCTGTTTCATTCTGACTTAGATAGACGTCTCGAACAGTTCGACACTAGTTTTTCTTTGTCAGTTTTAGGGTCGTATGTTGACAGCATTCCCCCGAGCTGTATGTTACTTGAGTCTCCATATACTCTAATTTCAAGGTTGTCATCAAAGTGCATTCAGGATATCTTGTTTTAGTTGAACAAAAACTTTTTCCAGTTCTTCATTCGAAGAGATTTTATTTCCTTTAGAAAGAATCGCCTGCAGGGCTCTATCTTTTCGGTGTAATGATTTATATGATTTCGTATAAACGAGCAGATTTCGAGAAAGAATTTGAGTTGTCGTTTGGTCCTAGGTCTATCAAAGCCTTTTATCTTCTTGGCTATTTTCGAAGAAATCATAAATTTTTGTCCACTGATTTTATGTCAAAGCACATTTAATTCTGATAAAATAAATGACAATTTTTGAGGATTTGGTCTGAAATTGTGTTTTCTAAGTCTTTTTAAAAGTCTTTCCAGTGATTCTAGATGCTGTCTCCCATTAAAATCTCTGATCACAAGATCGTCTGCAAACGAAGTGATAGAGTAAGATAAACCCTGCAGAAAAATTCTAGTTTCTAAGGACAAATTTTGAGCCGAGGTTGGATGGCCCATTACGCATTTCTTGAACTGGTACGTTTTTCTAGTGTGTGGTACTTCAAAAGATATGTATCTCCAGCTACTAGGATGCAAATCTATTTGATGATAGCACGCTGATATATCTAAAGTGGAGATCAGATTCTTTCCCCCTAGGCTATTCGAAACACCTTCTGTGCTTTGAAATGGAATGGCCAAATAGCGTGTGTACTTGTTACAAGCTTGTAGATTTAAAACCAAACGGAAATCTTTTGAACCAGGCTACCGAACCATAATCATGGCGGACGAAAATTCACTTGTGCTCGTCTCTTGAATTATGTTTGCCGTTATTCTTTCAGCTGTTTATCCAGTTAAGCTCTTAAAGCAACATGAACTGGATGTGATCTTTACTGGAAGGAAGTCGCTTTTCTATTCGTTCACGGTGTACATAACCTTCCAATCATCCTATGTCCCAGGGAAAGTAAGAGAAAGCATCTCTATATTTGTACAAAAATATGTGAATTTGATCCTTTAATTTTGTATCTAAATTTGGGTTTTTATCGAAAGCAGATATATCAAAGTAATTTTCTGTGAATTTCAGTCTGTCTTCAATTTGTTGTTTTGTTCTATATTTATAGACATCGTCCAGGTCCACATCTTTCACGTCTTCAACTTTCAGTGAAATTTCTTCCATAGTTTTATCAATATATGTTACTGGGCTGTTCCTTCCCCTTTGATGTTGGATTGATTACGAGAAAAGCGCAGTCATGTATTGGAATTTTTAATGATAAATTTCTCAAACCATATTTATCACGTATTGCTTGTAGGAAATGAACATAAATAAATGGTAATTGTTGTTTTCTTCCGTTATTGACTTCGACAGGAAGAAAAAATAGCTCTTAGCTGGTATTGTTATATGTTTGGAAACGAAAACGTCAGCAGAAAGGTGTTCTTTCACCTGATTTAGAACAGCTTGCGAAATTGAAGTTTCTTCGCTTCCTTCATGTCGAAATATTGGTTTCCTGTTTTTTTATAGAAAGTAATACTATTTTTTCCATATCTAATTTTGTTTGCAGCCTCTTGAGTATATCTTGGCCAATAAGGGTTCCTATATTTTCTTGTTCAATTACCCTAAAATAATGTGAATATGAGGTGTTCCCAATTTTAAATTTGATCAATGTAATACAGTTTATTTGGACGATCGTTCCAGCAATACCTCTCACGTTCGTGACATAAGGTATTAAAGTGTAGTTTCTTGGGATTTGAGTCCTAGACCAAATGGAAATTGTGCTTTCTGGATCTATGATTGTAGGTATCATTTCATCACCCATGCGTACGTTACTCATAGATTTATTTTCCTCAGTGTTATCCTTACTAGTCCCCTATTTTTCGTTGTTTTTAGTTGACCAGAAAAAATTGTTGAATCAGCTGTGGAAGGTTCTTTTGATGGAATTTTATCCTTCTTGTTTTTGACTGCGTCCTCGAGCCACCTACGTCCCTTTGGGTCCGGGACGCCATGTCTAGTTTTCCGAATTTGCGTCCTTCTTTTCTCTACGCCAACAAATCTGTGCGGAATGTCCTCTCTTACAACAAATGGCGCATACAGGTACAGTGCCAGGTTTGTTTTGTTTTTTCTGCCCATTCTTTCTCTTATTTTGTGTTCCACGTTTATTTCCTTTTTTGTTGTCCTTCTTGTTCCCGTTCATCCTGTAATCCTGCTTCTGAATTTTACTGTTTTAATCACCATCAGAGACAGTTCTGCTTATTTATTAATGATACTTTCCAAATATTTTTGTGGTAGGTTTGTTTGAGTAGGATTGGAATTGACTTGCTGTATCTGCTAGGATGAAGTGTCCATAATGTGCTTGACGGGTTCTTGACCAAGGGATACAGGCTGGTTATTATACGAAGCTATGATTGGGAGTTGGGGCATAGTTTGGTTGCCTTGAGATTTCTTAGTTTGAAAATTGATATTTTATAGTGATTTGCTCGGATTGGTATTGGTTATTAGGATTTTGAACATATGAAATTTGACTGCTTCGCTGTTGGCAAAATGGATTTGCCATTTTGAGGATGCATTTGTCCTAGGTTAGAGATGGGTTTTTGGAAAGTCGAATTTTGTCCCTGTAACTGCCTTATCGCAGGATTAAACATTGACGAGGACTTTGTAGACTGTATCCATGAGTTCCCCCTTTTTTAAATAAATCCGTTAATGCTCCAGTGCATGCAAACGCTTTTGAAGATTTCTGAAATATATATAATTTTCCAAAGCAAAGTTCTTTAGATACTCTTTGGTTAAACCTAATGACAAGTAATGGACATTTTGTTCCTCTGTGGCCTCTAGGATGTTATGTCTAATCGCTCTTAATTTTCCTAAAAATATGAATCGATAGGTTCGTCCTGTTGATTGTGCATCACATTGATTTCCATTTCTTCCTTGTAAAGTGGGATTTCGGGTCTATGCAGGCTGGTGAGCTTATCTTTCAGCTGCGGTATACATTGTCTCTCCTAAAAGATTTGAGATTTTAACTGAAAAACTAGGTACAACGCCGTATCTTGAGGATGCATAGGCAATAGTTCTTTACATTTTACATCGTCTCAATATTGCAGAGAGACTAAATGCTCAAAAGCATAAAAAGCTATCTCGGTCTTCATTAATATGCCCAGATAATTTTGTCAAGTGGGGAAAATAAAATGATGGTTTTGATGGAGTAGTCATCCTGTCACCGTTTTCGCTATTGTCCTTTTCTTTATCTAAATTTGTAGTTCTAACAACAGACCTCGTATTTACTGGCATTTATCCATTAAGAGAAAATAGTTTTAATTACTTAATGTCTTTTAAATCAAATTCGCTAACCTAGCCTAGCAATTATTAATTATGTAAATGTCAAGCAGTGATTTAAAAAGAAAAATATAGTCGCTTCACACGATAAAACATTATTGATATTGTGGGCTTTCCTTGTGCACTTTTTGGGTACTTTTTCTTTCGTCCACCCGTTTAAATGTGGAGTCGACGCCTACCATCACGTAAAGTTCCTTATATTTCTGTACGGTAGAGACAATTAATACACGGAAGTGCATTTTAGCCGTCAACCGTTTATTTATGAAAGATAATAATGTTGACAAAATTACCATCCCGTAGGAGACTACAGAAGATTTAAAAGGATAGCTTCTAAGACGACTTCTTCTTGTTGAATGATCGATAAAGGATCAGATATGAAGGATAGCACCGGTTACATAGCCAACTGCGTGCCGGTAGTTGTACCAGTTACGTTGCCACTGCGTACGGGAAGAAATCAGGATTTAAGGTGAGAGTACACATCAGTGGCATAGCCGACTGCGTGTGTGGATGAAACCAGTTACAGAGCCAACTGCGTGTCGGGTGTTTGTACAAATTACAGAGTCAACTGCGTACGGAAGAAGTTAGGATTTAGGCGATTGTACACACCAGTACATAGCCAAATGCGTGTACAGGAAAGTACCAGCTGCAGAGCCAACTGCGTACGAAGGAGTGTTCCAGTTACAGAGCCAAGTGCGAACGGAGGAAGGAGAGGAGCTGAGCACCCGGGGAACGAGTGATACTTCTTGCCTTGCGATGGTCCATTTTATAGGTGATTGTAGAGGTGGTTCTTCTTGCTTCTCCTACATCGATTCCAGCTCCCTCTATCTTCTGCTATCCGCTCCATCTGGTTTTTATTTGTGGAGTTGACTTTAGTCTGCTCCTATATGTGTCACTACATGTTTACATTCTTATACACATGTTTGTCCTATAAACATGCTTGCTTATTTACACAATATCCACGTGCTCAGAAGACACGCGAAATATTTCAATATATTTGCCTGGTTGACTAAGGAAAACACATGGAAAAAAATTCAAGCCTAAGTGAAAAATTCACAACTGAAGACATACATTTAAAGTTTCAAGCTAAATTGAAGTTGAGGTCGCGGGCTTCAGATCAGCACCAAAGGCACACGTGGATTCGAATCCTTCTACTAGTCATTTGTAACTGATGATTTCCATTATTTTCCTCAGTTTCTTCTAACGAATACGTACTTCATACCTTTAATAAGTTATTCATGTTTTTTCCATCCCTGTCTCGGAAAGAGTACTCACTAGCGGGATTAAGTTATCTCTAAGAATAATGAGGTTAAGATACAGATATAAATTAAAATTGTGTATTTCTCTATCTCGAAATAATCTAACAACTCCTTTCCTTTTAAAACAAACTCTGGATCACACACACTCACAGAAACACACGGAAGGTTTTAATGCGTAGAAGTTTACCAAACAACAAGATAATTCGATCACTTCCTTATTTCTCGTTTTCACCAATATCTAAATCAATTGTTTAACTTATCTGAAGAAATTACACATTAGAGACTGGCACATACTTTTGATAACCAATAATGTATTTTCCATCTTTAAGAAACAAGCAATGTACTATCAGAAGTGACTAGTAAAATGAGCTCTTCACACACTCTTTTATTATATTATGTAAAAGGAAACTTCAAATCATGAAGTATGATCTGAGATATACTACGTCAGAAAAGAAGAAATGTATACATTATCAATCATGTGTCTTTTCGAAAAAAGTGAACAGGATAAAGTTCAACCTTCACCAGCAGATAAGGTATCCCACTTATTCATTCTTTAATAAGACACATCACTGTAAGGTTCTTCTTCCTGTTCAAGTGTTAGCAACTAACACGAAAATTCCTTTCATGAATAAAAATATTTATATCAGTAAAGGGGAGGAACACTATGTTATCTTTCACATAACCTACACTTATTAAAAATTTAAACTTCAGGGAAGACTCTCTGCGGAAGATTTTTTCCCGGTGGAAAATTCAAATCTGAAACCAGTTTCTACACCAAACAGCCACACTCGCTTGATGACGTCAACGCAAGCATCTACACTACCAATTTACATTAACAAACTCATCCTCCACTATCTCCCAATGATTTCAAAGGTAATGTAAAGGCATGGATATTCCCGCCCAACGGTGCAGTCATTGGTCCAGTCAGTACTTTTCTCAAACTTTTCTGATACGCCCGCCCAATGGTGCAGTCAGTATATTCCTTAAATTTTCTGATATGGGCGCCCAATGCTACTCTAAGGTCACGCGACGGTCTGTTACGTCAAAAACCTCTCACATAATCAGCCAATCACATCGCTTCGGGACTGTGACGTAACAAAACCCTCATCTAATCAGACGCTCAGAAGAAAGGGCAAAGGTTACATGTCTGCTACTGAGCTGGATGCGGTATCTGCTGGTGAAAGTTGAAATTTCTCTTGTTTGCTTGTTTGGAAAGAAAAATCAGAACACATCACTGATAATTAATTTGAAATGAAACGCTTGCATTTCATCATCCGGTTTAGAAAACTTTGAATCCTGACTAGCACAGGGAAGATATTCACATTAAACGTTTGCTTCATGAGGTCAGAATGTTCAAATGTTGATGCAAGATTAACGAGGGAATAATGTTCACTATATTACCAGTTCGTCATTCATTGTCTTGCTTTTGTCCATTGAGGATCGAGTTTGGAATATCGTATCCGGGGAACCCTATAAAATTATCAAGAATGTAGTCGGTTTCTTTGACCCACAGGAAGATGCTACTTCCTGTTTGACCTCTCTCTCTCTCTCTCTCTCTCTCTCTCTCTCCCTCTCTCTCTCTCTCTCTCTCTCTCCCTTCGGAAAGCGCCGGATAGGGGTTTTGAGAATTATTCCTTTCCGAGAATCGAAATGTTAAAGAAAAATATTTCGCAAACTGGTTAAAACAAATAAAATTTTCAAAGTAGTCTGTCAGCAATTCATGCTAGTAAGTTTGATCATCAAGGAGAAGGAAACAAATTGCCTGAATCTGTTTTATGAACATCTGCAGAATCTTAAATTGGAGCCTGCAACTAAAAGTTCCACCACTTTTTTTTTTTTTTTTTTGTAAAAAAAAGAAGAAAACTGCGTGACAAAGTTCAAAATTGATTTCCGTGTAATATCAAGACTTTCATAATAATATTCTTTCGCTCAATAGGTTATTCGAGTGGCCGTAGCTGTGTTAGTAGAGTGTTGACTTCGCATTCGAAAGGTATTGGGATCGATCCCTGCGGTCGACCATCGTAATAGTTATTTCCTTAGTTATCCCAGGCAAATGCCGATAAGGTAACTTAAAAGTATGGCCTGACCTACTTCCTTCCCCAACCGTAGCCGGCCTGAGCTGTATTTGCCTAAATGCCAAAATAAAATTGAAATTTCTCACTATCAAATCCATTCATTCATTCATACATATGTCAATAAACTATTAAGACTATGAAAAAGTTGTTCAAAGTAGTTCATATACATTATGTGAGGTATATTGATATGTTCGTTTATTCAGGGGTTCATTCGTCCATTTAATCGAGTGTTTATGTATCTCCTTATCATTCAATGGTGTTCTACAAAAAGAGCCTCTTTTTTCGAAAATGTGATCTGCATATAATTTTGCTCAGAATAATGTAAGACATGTAACTAAATAGGACTGTATCGTGTTCCGATTAATACTAAAGTTAACAGTGTGTTGAAAGTTCTTATCGTCGGGTTAATTGATTTTTTTTTACATTCTTTATACTCCCTCCTGAGAAATCAAAATCTTGCTGGTAAGATTTTTTGCAAAATACCATCAAATTATGTAGACCATGTAAATTAATTCATGTACATTATTTGAAGATATTCATATATCCATTCATTCGGAATCACTGGGGATTCACACAGGTTCTAATTCAACTACTGATCGACCTGATTAAAGTTTCCAGCGCTCTCACCAGACAAATGAGAGGATGGTATCTAGACAAAAGCCCTGGTGTTTCCATTTTAATTCCCTTCCCCGGAAGAATGCTCATTCTGATTGACATTTTAGTATTCTTGCACCTTATCAGGGACGGCATTAAGGATGGGCGGGGGTGGGCGACCGCCCACCCTGTGGAGGCCCTCGCCCACCCATCCGCCCACTCCAACAAAAGTAGAATAATGAAGGCGACATCCTGTACTTCAAAAGCAATAGGTATTACTTTCGATTGTAATTTTAGCACTCTGTTTAACTCTGCAATGAACAATGATCTTAAGGCAGATATTTGTAATAATATAATGATGCCAACAGTCGTGATTAGTGAATAAAATTTTAAAAAAAAGACGGTCATGCTATTGGAAACGCCGATGTTTGTATTTGTTGCACTGAAGGAAAAGGCATTGGTTTTTAAAAAGCCGATTGGATAATGGACAGGGCTGGGCAGTATTGCCTATTGTCTCATTTTAGAAAGAAAGAGGAGCAGAATAGTGCTTTGTGTCGGCGCGATAGCTTCTTGAAAAAGGGTTGCGACAATGCAACTTGCAATTGTTTACAGCAATGTACCGCATGTCTTACCAGTGTAGCATTAAATTATAAACAGATTTGCTTTTAAAATCCCTTATTATAGCATTGTATAGTTGATCTCTGTTGCGCTCAGAAGTCTCGGTGGTCGGTGATTGTTCAGCTATGTCGAAAAACTTATCAGTGATTTCTTCTCAGTCCTCGTGTTCAAAGAAGCGCGATTTTCAATCCGTTGAAGCAAGTGATTATCCTTCTTCTTCAATACAGAAAAAGACCAAAAATACGAATACTTGTGACCACCAGGTTTCGGAATTTGAAGTGTTCGATTTCGAGGAAAGTGAAAATGAACCAGATTCTTGTGATGCTGGAGAGAACGAAGACGACAGCATTTCTTCTGATGATACTACTAAGGACTTGTCAGTGGAAGCTGACGTGCCTTTGTGTCCAACCGAAAGCCCTAGTTGTATTAATCGTGTCAACGATTTACCAGAATTTCCATCAGACGAACCCCACCAACCACATTTGTATCACTACCCCACAACAAAATACGGCAAGGACAATCGATCATTCAAAAGTGATTGGTGTAAAACATTTCCGTGGATTTAGTACAGTGTGCAGAAAAATGCAGCTTTTTGTTTTCCTTGTAGAATGTTTTCATTGCCTAACGGAAAGAAAGGGGAGAATGATTTATTTACATCAGTTGGTTACAAAAACTGGAAAAGAGCTATGGAGGACTCAGGTTTTCGAAAACACGAAAACAGCGAGCATCACAAATCTTCTCAGATTACTTGGGCTTCGTTCAAACAAACGAAATCCAAAGGTAGTAATGTATCTGTCGCCACATGTGTAAGTGAAGTGTATGACCGCCAAGTGAGGGAAAACCGTCAGTACATTGCACGTCTTGAGGATTTGTTACGCTACACCGCGGTACAGGGTGGCAGAGAGTGGGAAAATAGTGAAAATAGCGGGAATTTTCTCGAACTGGTTTCGTTAGTTGCTAAGACTGATGAGATCCTACATAAGAAATTGCTTAATGCTAAAAAAACTGCAAAATATTTACATCATTCGATCCAGGACGAATTGCTAGCGGCTTTTTCAAAGTTAACTAAAGAAACAATTAAGAGTCACGTTGAACAGGCAAAATATTATAGTCTAATGATAGATGAATCAAAGGACATAAGTAAAGTGGAACAGCTCTCAGTTGTTTTACGATATTACTTTGAAGGGACAGTGCATGAGAGATTCATTGGTTTTCATCCTGCTGAAAATTTAGATTCCGAGTCTTTGTATCGGTATGTAATAGAAACTATGTGCAGTTGTGGTATTCTTCTAGAAAACTGTGTTTGTCAAACATACGATGGAGCCAACGTCTTGAGTGGGCAATCTCGTGGAGTCCAAGCACTAATTAAGCAAGAAGTGCCTCAAGCCATTTATATCCATTGTATGAACCATAGATTAAACCTTGTTATTGTGGATGTGTGTAAAGGGATAACTTACTACAGAAACTTTTTCGACCTCTTAGAATCTCTGTATGTGTTTCTTAGTGGATCAGTGCCACATGCAAAATTTACTAGGATGCAAGGAAAGTTAGGAATGCAGCAAGTTGTTGAGCTTCAGAGACTAAGTGATATAAGATGGACTTGTCAGGTAGGATTAAATGTTATTAAATAAAGTTTCCAGTAGTTTTGTAGTGTAGTAGTTACCATTCTTCTGCGCTCTGTTTCATAGGCGCGTAAGACATGTAAAAAGTGAGAGGGCAAAATCGGCCAATAAGGGCAAGGCTAATTAATAATAAGAATAATAAATTAAGAATATCATGGTTAGAAGAGTATGCCATTACAATCAGAAACGTGTTAAAGATAGTGTTATTTGGACAGTGTTGAGTAATTTGATTACGTGTCGTGAATAGTGAATCCAGACTGATTCAGAGTAATTACATTATAAGTTAATGATAGTACGGAAATTTGTACGATAGAGACATCCGCAGGAAGACGTCTATTACAGTCCGAACTGAATGAATAAGTACCGTTCGTGAGAAGAGCCATTACGAGATGCAGTAACGAGAAAAGCCTTATTACGTTTCATATAGATAGAACTTTCTCTGAAATTGACTATTCTATACAGAATAAGTTAGTTCTTCAAAAATCAGTATTCTTTATATAGTTATATATATTACGATTGTAACATCCATTTATTCTCATTTAATCTTCATATAAATTCTCTATTTTATCGTTTAATCTTTAATTGCATCTCTATATTACATGCATCGATATTTTAATTATCTCTCACACGCTTGTATGAGAACACATACTTGCAAGTATTTGTCATAAATGAAACTGCGTGATATACATGAGAATTCATACAAGTGCCAAGCATATTATACTAACCGTATATCGCTTTATTAGTGAACAGAGTGCGTTACTTTGAATTAAATGAAAGTGCGCAACAGATATATTGCGAAGATTATTAAAGACTGAGTGCAAGAAGTAAATATATTAATAGTATTCATATTTAGCAAACTATATACAAGCATTCGGAAAAGGATGTATCTTCATTGTGTATGAATATCGAAAATAAAGAAGTTCAAAATATTATATTGTAATCAACGCCAAAATTATAAATATCTGTTTTATTTCTCAGGAAACCATTCCATATAACCTAGTTAAATCTCACTTAAGTAAAGATAGAGTGCTCCTTAATAAAATAATTTTACTGCAAAAGTATTTTAGTATCGCTTAGTGTTTCCGTACCAGACAATTGTTCATATTCAATAATTCTACTCGCTTTCGAAACAAACCCAACCGCCACAAAATCAAGCAGTATTATAGATCAGAATGTGAGAAGATAATCTAGTTCTAGTGTTGGGTTTTATCTTTTACAGCCTGGGCCAAAATACCTAAAGGCCATTCAAAATCAAGCGCAATTGAAGATTTTGTTTTAATACATGGGATGTCATTCAAGAATAGGGAGTCATTTAAAAATAAATAGGCTTTCTCGTCGTACAAATTGCAATTGCAACGTCGCAACGAAGCGCAAGTTCAAGATGCAGTTTTCTGTCACCAAACTACCATCCCATCCTCTCAGTATATCTTTTACTTCAAAAGGCCAAAATATAGAAACTACCGACTTTGATCGCGTTGTCAGCCAAACTTATGGGAGGTGTAATGTGTTTGTTGTGCATTTAAATCATACATACGTCGATTTACGTTAGTGCGAGAATATAGTGCAAAATAGGAGAACGTTTTATCTTAGGTACAAAAGTTTGAGTTAGGAGATATGCCGACAACCATTTCTTGATGCATTTCTGTGACACTTACTTTGTGCGAACGCGCGCGTTACAGTTTTATAGCGTTGTACGGTTGTGATGTGAAAGCAGCGCCGGATTAAGGGGGCTGCAGCCTAGGGGCCCACCAACAAGAAAGGTCCACCAAGTATGAAATAAAAGGATAATAGTTTTATATTAAATATTTTGCTTGATAATTTACACATAAATATTAAAAACACACCCATAATGACGTTGTCGTATTTGTATAGTTTCTTCACAGTTTAGGAAGACAGACACCAGATGGCAGAAAATGTATATATAACCGATTCGTGCTATGGTAGTTTCCCATCTACATTATTTTCTGTTATCTATAACCATAACAAGACATGGCATCACTTGGTGTTATGTCAGTCGAGTATACTCTGCATTCTAATAAAGTTTTTATTATAATGTCAACAAAGAAATATAAAAGTGGTTGCGCTTAACGAAAAGAGCGTGATAAAAGGACCAAGGAGGAAGCAAAACTACTACCTAAGTTAACACAGTTTTTCAACTTAAACTGTAAGGAAAATTAGCAGTCAATTGCAGAAGAAACTCTTGCTGACCAGTGTGAAGCGGAAGTTTCAAACAACAGTGATGTGTTAAATGTCAATGATTCTAGCGTGGCATCAAACAAAATTGAGAAAAAAAAATATATTACAAAATTCTAATGTAAATAGTCCTCAGAATGACGTTACCGGAATGCAATCTGCAAGTGTTTTACCCAGTACAAGTAGTGAAATCACGCAGTGTAATTTACTGAGTAGTACAAGTGAAATTAATAATGGCCCTGCACTTTGGGGAAATGTTAGTGAGCACTTTAGAGCCACGTGTGTTGATAAAGGGCCTTCATATTTTCAGAATACCAGTGATGACTCTGAATTTACGCTTTCTTTAAGACAATATTCCAAACAAAATATAAAATTGTCTGTAAACTTGTTTCGAAAAGTTCTTGCCAATGGAGAAAAGGTAGACCGAAAGTGGCTATTGTATTCCCCATCAACGGGAAATGTGTTCTGTTATGTTTGTAAGTTATTTGCACCGTATAGTACAGGTGCTTTTGTGAAATCAGGATTTTCTGATTGGAAAAACGCAGAAGAGAGAACAGCTGCTCATGAAAATAGCATACAGCACCGTACTTGTATGGTAGACTTGTTGGCACGAAGTAGAGAATCCGGACGAGTGGATAAGGATTTAGAAATACATTTTCATAACGAAGTGAAATATTGGGTTGAAATTTTGAAACGTGTGGTAGAAGTTACCAATTTTTGTGCGAAAGAAAATTGTATCAAAATTGAAAACTGTAGAGGTCAATCGTACGATAATGCCAGTAATATGTCTGGTTAATATAATGGACTTCAGGCAGAAAAAAAGAGCAAAATTCCTCTGGCTTTGTATGTGCCATGCATGGGCCATTCATTGAACTTGGTTGGAAGAAATAGTATTGACGATTCTTCAGAATGTATGGCCTTCTTCAGTTTCTTGCAAAGACTTTATGCATTTTTCGTGGCGTCCACACATCGTTGGAAAATATTACTAGACAAATTATCAGCAAACGAAGAAGGTAGAGAATTAGTATTAAAAACACTGTCGTTAACGCGGTGGTAATGTCATGAACAAGCAACGTTAGCCTTAGTGGCAAACTAGGGCGGTGTGTACGAGGCTTTGCAAGACATAGCTACGGACGATAGCGAGAAAAGAGAGACACAGAAAGAAGCTAAGCACTTGCTACGGAAAATGGAAAAGTTGGAAATTGCAGTTATGACAATTTTTTGGAATACAATTCTTAAACGGTTTGGGGCAATAAGTAAATGCCTTCAAAGTGTTGGTGTAGACATTCTAACTGGTCATCGCATGTTTCAGTAGTTGGTTGAGTTCGTCTCTTCTCTAAGGGAGAAATATGAGGAGATTGAAAATGAGGCCACAAAGTTGAGCAACTGTATTAAAACATTTTATTCTGATCAAGACCCAAATAAACGTAAGATTAAAAGAAGATACCCAGACGGTTCACTCAGTGATATTAGCAGGGTAGGAAGTGAACATTTCGAAACTAGTTGCTTTTATGTAATCATTGATACACTTTGCACAGAATTAAGACGACGTTGTGAAGCGTATGGTGAAATTGTGAAGCTGTTTGGTTTTATTCACAGACTTCCATTATTGGATGAGTGTGAATTGTGAAGTGCTGCACTAGATCTCGCCAACGCCTACCCACACGATCTTGGAAGTGAAATTGTGGACGAAGTGATACAGTTCAAAAACTACCTCAAATTGGACACATTTATAGATTCATCTAAGAACACTACTCAATCTCTTCTAAAAATGATTGTGGATAATCAAATAATGGATGTACTTGGCGTTAAGAATCTACCTAACGATACCAGTGACAAATTGTGAAGCTGAACGCTCATTTTCTAAACTTACCTTAATCAAAAAAAAATTGAGGACAAGTATGGTGGAGTCAAGATTGAATAATCTCACACTATTGTCAGTTGAAAGTGATTTGCTAAGATCTATTGATTTCAGTAGTCTTATTGAAGATTTTGCTAAACAAAAATGTAGAAAGAAACTACCATATCGTCCCTTTCCGGCATTAACGCAGTAAACGACATTTTGAAAATTCTACAGGAGAGCTGAAAAACTGAATTTTTTGATGATTTTTATTTGCTCCTAACACGAAGATTCTTTGAAATAATCGTTACTACAAGTCAGTTTTTTCGTTTCATTTGAAACGTTTAAACTGTAAAAACAAACGACTAAATGCTACATACGACATTCTTGCCCTCAATAAGTCTAATTACCCCCGAGTAAGCGACATAGCTATCTCGGCAACGGCAGATAATAGAAACACGGAGATTAGACCATTCGATGCGCCTTAAAATTCTGAGTCAGAAACGGCAAAAAAGTCAATTTCGAAAAAAAATGTCGCTTACTGCGTTAATGCCGGAAAGTGACGATATACTCTGTAAATGGATTGTGGTATACCTCTTGTAAAGCTATAATCTGTATATTGTATATAATAGTAATCAACATCTTGACTGTACTACAAAAATTAATGTTAATATTTTAGCGCTATTATATTTCTCGTAGAGCTTGGATGAACACTTAATTTTATGTGACGCAAATATTTTAGGAAAGGGACCCACTGTATACAATTAGCCTAGGGGCCCACAGATATGTTAATCCGGCGCTGTGTGAAAGATGATATTAGCAGTGTCTAAGTTTGTGATTGTACTTTTCATTTATTTATTGGTGGGTGAACTAATTAATTATGTATAAAAGATGGCGCGATTTGAAATAAGAACAAAATGAGTGATGCTATTAAGCATATTAATTAATGCCATTATAATTGGGAAGACTTGCTACTTCCAACTTAAAAAAAAAAAGTACATTCTAGTTTAAACACATTGGTACAACGTATTAAGTAGTGCAGTAGAGTAAAAATAATATTTTTTTCCTTGAAGTACCCATCTGTAAGATTTTATTTTAATTTACAATTCGACTACTGAGCCACCCCAATGTTTTCTTCACGTCGGCGCCACTGATCCTGGTACGATCTGGAATTCCGAAAAACCTTGTTCAGCTACTAAAGATAAGCAGTATACATGGAGTAATAATATGTCAAATAGCTTCGAGATGCACAGAGAATCGAAACAAAGTGATGCCTTGCCATCACTACTATTTAACTTTGCATTAGAATATTATATGCGATTTTAAAAATAAAGGAGGACAAAAAGGGACTAACACTGAATGGTTTGAACCAACTGTTCATCTGGGTGGATGATGTAGATTGAATAGGGAAGATATAAATTCACTGCAAAGTAACACAGCAGAAGCTTGCGATAAGTTCGTGGTGAACGTGAAGAAAGCAAAACATATTATAACAAGGCAGCTCATAGAGGACGAAGAAAATAGAGACATAACAATTACGAATAAGATCATAGAGAAAGTAAGAAAAAATACTTGAGAGCATACGTAACAAGCAAAAATGAGGTCACAGAAGAAATTAGCAGCCGTTTGTCATGGGGCAAATCATGTTTCTATTCAGTCTAGAAACTCCCAACCTCGCGATTAATATCCAGAAAGTTGAAATTTAAAATACACAGAACAGTTATTTTGCAAGTAATAAGCTACTATACAGTTACGAAAAATGGTCTACGACAATTGGAGTAGAACGTAACCCGTCTGAGTTTGTAAACATTTTTTTCAAGAAAGATACGGGCCGAAACGACAGGAGAATGGAGGAGACTTTATAATGAACCCGCAAGCTGCATAATTCACCCGACACTATAAGAAGAATGAAATCATGACGGCTAAGATGGTCAGGCCATATAGCTCGGATGGAAAGGAAAACGTAGATTATATTCCATCGTAGTTGGTAAACTGAAGGGAAAGAGGCCGTTGTGAAGAACGAGACTTTGTTGGCATGACAATATTAGGAAGGATCTTCGAGAGGTAAATATTCATGACGAAAACAGGCTTCATCTTGCTCATGACAGAATCCAATGACTGTGGTAGACCGAATCCTTGGGCGCCACACAAATACAATGGAATCTCGCTGCCCAGAGATGGGCATTGCTTTACAAGCTTCGTAAACGAAACATTCCTACCTGTAGCTCCATATCCGTCATCCGGTAGGTGGCGCAGTAGTAGTGACACCAAAGTGAATGCGATTGTCTCGCACTCTCGATTTCGAACAGCAATCACGATAAGACGTGGGCCCAATCCTAAATGCTTCATTTCCTTCCTTTTGCTGAGAAACCAAAGGAGAAAGGAGTCAAGGAAAGGAAGCATTTTGGACGTTGTACACTTGGCGAATATAGCGACATCTTTGAAAAGCACTAGAAGCGTAAACAACTGTGCAGCGGGTGGCGGGATAGGAGTGGTAGTTGTGATATCCTAGGCAAATAACCCCAATGAAAAAGCACGAATAATTAGAAACGCAAACAACTGCGCAGTTGTACTCGTTTTGCAAGATGCTTTGATCGCGTGAGCTTTTCCTTCTTCTTCGCTCGAGGGGTATTGGCGTATTGCACAGCGCGTATTTTTAAGACAATGGTTTACATAGTCATATTCAAGGACGCACATTAGGGGAGCAAGGGGTTCCTTTCCCCTTCTCCCCTAGCCGGAGAAAATGATACTAATATGGCACAAAATGTGGAGATCATATCAATCGAAAAAGAAGGCAGCATGTGTATGTGTGGTCTCCCCCCCCCCCTCCCGAAAAAAGTTACATGGGCGCTCTTGGTCATATTCCTTATTCATTACGTGTACCGACCAGTAAGCAGGTCTTTCATTACAATTGCAATTTTTCACGTTCTTCTCTTTGAAAAACTTTCCAGGGAAAAGCTACACATAAATGTTTCAGTGCTTTTTGTAAGTTGTATTATTACATAAATCAGCGAAAATGTTTCAAAGCGTTCAAAATGCAGTGCAAAAGAAATGATACTAAAGAAATTATCAACAGTGATGCGAGCAACAAATTGCTTTAATTTTTATTGAGTAACTGCATATTATTTGAAATCAATTTTGTGACATTTTCTATTCCTCAACAGAACAATAAATAGTGTGTTAAGTAAACAATATGAACAAGAAGAATCATCCTGAATATCCGCATATATCCTGTTTTGATGGCGAAATACAGCTGCACCTGTCATTATTAATGCACATTGCACATAAGATGGATACTGCTCACCGTTGTCCCGTGGCTAAGCTCGTGAAATTCTGTAAAACTCGAAGCGGACGTAGTTCAGTTGGTACAGCGTAGGGATTCCGCCAGTAATTTGTTTGCGGGGGTGTAAAGTCAGGGAGGGGGCGTGCACGGTTTCTATTGATTTTTGACCGTATAAATTTTAAAGCTTAGAGTTTTCTAGAAAATTTGGGGGTGACACTTCTACAGGGGGTCTGGCAGAATCACTGGTAGAGCGTTAGATTCCCATTCAGGAGGTCCTATGTTCGATACCAGCGACCGACCATGCTGACAGGTTTTTCCATGAATTTTCTTCAGTCACATCAGGCAAATGCCGGATGATACCTTCAACTTAGGCTCTGGTTGACTCCTTCCCTTCCTGACCATCCTGGCTGAGGTTTTCCACAGTTTATCCTCAGTCACGAGAAGGAAATACCTGGATGGTACCTTCAACTTAGGCCCTGGCAGACACCTACCCGCATCCTTTCCCCTCACCTGACCCAGCCTGAACCTTAGATGCCTGAAAGTAATAATTAAAGTTTAAGTTCGAACCTACATCGACCATCCTGACAGACCATCCCTCTTTCCTAAGCGAATACCGGAATGCCACGTAAGTAAGATCCTGACCGCTACCTTTCCCATTCTTTCCTTTATTATATGCCGGTCCGATTGAAAGTTGCTTAAGTTATACTTCAATTCAATTCAACAAGAGGCAATTCAACGTGATATTAAAAAAAAAAAACAGCAATACATCAGATCATTTATTGTAGTATTTTCCTATCTTGAACACAAGACCAGAAGAGAATGGACCGCACCACATAGCGTCTACTAAGAATAGTGCTTTAACAATACTTCTTTTGATTTTGAAACTATCATCCATTGTTGCTGCAAATAACAACAGAACCTTATTTTGAACATATTCTTTAAAATACCACGAAAGAATAAACAAGCAATGAAAGAACGACTGACTAACTACATTGATACAATCGAAGGAACAACGGAATGCAAGATGCACTTGACGTTAACCAGCAACGTGAACTAGGGCACCGACCACGCCCACTTCGCGAAAATTACCGAAGCTTGCCGAGTGAGTACTCTCCTATATTCTGTTCGTATTTAATGGAGCCATGTTTTTGTGTTCGTATTTATAGTGGGTTGATGTGTGAGCAAAGTCGATCAAAATGAACGAAATTAAACAGCATGTATGTTTAGAGTGTAGTAGCTAAGAAATATGACCACAACAAATCACTTAGGCGTCATGTTTCGAAAGCACATCCGAATAAATTAAACGAAATCGCGCCTCTTTTAAAGACCCAGAAATCATTTGGGAAAAAATTTGCACCAACATTTTGCGTTACTGATTTAATTCATGTACTGGAGTTTGAAGCCCAGTACCTCGGAGTCATCACAGTCCGTGGATACAGTTTGGGTTCTTATTTTTACGGTAGGGCATCCTTAGAGGGTATATATGCCCGTTTTTTCATCCAATTTGTGAGGCATCTTTTTATTATAGAAACTCTTTTCCACTGCTGGGGTTCTTAAGTTTGCGTAATTATTCTGTATGTTTAACACGTTGGTACTGGGTTCAGGACCCAACTGTTCCGTGTCCACAGGTTTCTTTTTATGTTAGTTAAGACTGCTCGGTCGTTGTGCTTGAGAATTATTGTGTTATTAGTATGTATTTTAATCAGTATTGTGTTGTTTATGTGTTTAAATATGCAGTTTGCACCTTGTTTGATCCGTTCAATTGTTATTAATGTTCTGGGTGGGTGCGTGAGTTTCTAAGGATGGAGCCTACAGTTTTTTAGTAAGGCATATTCTAAACCGGTATCGAACCCGTAACCTCCTGTATAAAGTGTGAGCGTGCTAACCTCTTGGCTATTCCGAGGTCTCACATTGTTTCTAGTCGGGTATGTAAAACGTGTTCGGGAAGTTTTTGGTTTGTTCCAGTTTGGGTCAATATCCAGCCTCCTTTTCAGGAATCAGACCGGGCTGGGATTGAACCTGTGGCCATGCATATAAGAGGAGAGTGCTGAGTGCACTAACCACTAGCCTGACCAAGGCCTTCTTTAGGATGATTTCCTCTTGTTCAAATAAGGTGTGTGTGTGTGTGATTGTGTTTTTCATTATATCTATATGACAAGTGAGTACACACGCCAGAAACAAATTGTGAATCTCATGTGCATGTAAGAGTATGCATACCTGTGTGTGCATAAATGTTATATGATAATTGATACCATTTGTTTGTTTTCTTTACTTGCCTTGTTTCTTTCAAAAAACAAATGTGTGAAATTGGTGGTCGGTTCTTTCTGTTTTTCTTTTTTTTTTTTTTTCAAAGATAGTTTTCTTATTAGCAAAAACCTTTGCTGTGTGCGTGGTATATTTCATTTTTGTCCGTGGTCTAGTGGCAGAGAGAGAGTGTGTATAATTAATGCTGGCCGTGCATTGGCAGGTTTGTGCCTGTAATGGCTATTGATTTTCGTCCTATAAAACCTTGTGATTTGGTTTAGCTCAATTGTCGTTTCCATTAATGTTTTGGAAAGGCTTGGTACCTTTGTGGTTAGTGCCCGTGGTCTAGTTGGCAAGGTTGCTAGTAATTAGTTGCCTCGTTTTGGTAATTTGTGCGTTGTTTAGAACCTTTAGGACTCGTAGTAGTTGTGCTGTGGGTGTTTGTTTCATTTGTTTAATTCATTCGTTCCCATAAAGCTCCCAAATTGCTTTCGAAATCCATGACAGAGAAGAGAAACATAGAAAAACAGAGAAAACTCTTTTCGACCAAGAAAAAGAAAGTTACGCATAAAGCAAGGGATTACAAAACCAAGTTCAAGTGAAGTACAGGATATTGCAGTATTCTTACTGTTGACACCATGAGTGAACCAAGTGAACCGAGGAAGAGTACATTACAATGTTCTTTTGGTGCGTGTGTGTTTTGCTTGAAACTTGCGTTTTAAAACTGAAGCCGAAAGATGATGTATATATATTTTATGGAGTGTTTCCTTTGGAACTTGCGTTTCAAAACTTTTATTTAAAATATAATGTTATGTATTATTATAGAGAGAGAGAGAGAGAGAGAGAGAGAGAAAGAAAACTTCAGTTGAAATATGTAGTGTATATTTGGAGTTTTTCACATGATCGAACTTCACTACTTTTTTTAACTCGCTTCCTCCCACTTATCTGTATCTCATCTGGGAATTCAACGCAGCCTACGTTATAACCTCAACACATGGATTCTTCGGTATAAATAAGGTAAGTGTTTTTCATTTCAAATACATATAAACTTTAAAAATTTTGATGTTTTTCCGTAAACATTTGCCGCATTAATTTGTTCCGTGGTCATCCTTCGGCATGCAGACGACTAATCACTCGGCAAACTTCGTTAATTTTCGCGAAGTGGGCGTGGTCGGTGCCCTAGTTTACGTCGCTGGTTAACGTCAAGTGCAAGATGCTAATCCCGCGGGACAACCCTCCCCACACCATCGGTTTCAACGCGAGGTCACTTCCTCCCTGCGCAATGCTTTCTTCATCCATCAATTCATAGGTGGCGCTAGTTTCTACATGAAACAAGTGAACGCTAAGGGGTACGAAGGATGGATTGCATGTATCCTTGGCCGAAGGAGGCAAAAAAGGTCACAACGAAAGGAAAAGACGTTATATGATCAGACCTTAAGATGACAGATCTTCCAGTAGGAAAGGAAATAGGAGATGAAGGGTGTATTTAGGATGCACTCGTGATAAGAGTACAATGTCACAAAGAAAGTAAAGTACAAGTAACCTATATAGCGAAACAAGGAACATTGTCTTTTTCAATGATATGATTAAGCGGATGCAGTGAGAAAAGGCAGCTACAATTAATTAGTGAAAATCCACATGACTTCCAGCCTTCTTCAAGGGAACTTTGCAGCACCGAACGATCACACCACGTGTCCTGTATCAAAATGAAGCTAAATATAGTGTAACCACGGACGCAAAGTTGATTCTGCTTTATCAGTTCAAATAACAGAGCCTTCAGCATTTTCCCCCTTTCCCTTGAATTCAAATTACCCAAACCATAAACTCTTCAATTAATAGTCAATGGAGGACTAAAGCCTTACGTCAGATACGGTAGGTCGCCATGGTAACCCGGCATGTTACAGTCTAAACAAACGGGTGTTTAGCAGTAAGTTTTGTAATGTTCAATATTCAACAACTCGTTATGGTTTTGTGCCAGAGTGTCATCATTACAATGAAAAACACGTACACGTGTTGCTTTTTTCTGTTTCCAAAGGCCTGAAAGTCTGAAACTAGAAAAGGACGTAGAAGGAGTCAATTGCGTAAGTAAGCAATTTCACGCAATGCCATTCAACGTTATTTTGAATACGTTGGTATGATTATGAGGATAATTAATCGTTGATTGCTGAGTTCTAGATTTAAAAAGGGGGTAATTGTATCTAAGAAGCTTAAACTGAAGTTTCTAATTCGATTATAGTTGAGGACACACACTCAAGAAGATAAATACGAGTGCTAAAACGAAACTCTTGTACCGTATCTACAGCTGCGCAAATTGGTATTGTAGGTAAAGTATATAAGATTTCGAAAGGCAATAGTACCTTTGTATGTATTTCATAAAAATATAAATTAGCGGAATAAAAATTAGCTACTCATGTCAACTTATTATATTTACTGTTCATATTTCCTTTCTTGCCCTTTCCCTCGTATGTATATAAAAGCTGTGCCACGCGTAAATCCCCATCTCCCAGGCGCAGTTGCAACGGCGAACATTACACCATGTTCGTTTTCTCATACCCCCATTTTCATTACAAAGGATGTCGTAACTTGCAGGAGACACAGGCGCGTCTGTTATTAGTATTAAGTATATTTATATATGTGTTTGTTTCCCCACGGGCATTAATTAGTGTATGTGCGCGCATAGTATGGAAGCTTGACCTTGCATTATTTACATCCTCTTCAGCATTCCGGTCTTCGAGCATTTTCTTTTAGACCACGTGGTCAATAAAATTCAATTATTGGAGCGGAAAAGGGCGCGCGTTTGCTCCACGTTTCTGCTCCTGTTGAGTGCAGGGTAGAGTATAGTTAAGTGGTATTAGAAAGTCGTCAGGTTTCCACGAGTTCCAAGTTTATTTTGTGTCGAGTATACGCGCAGCGTTATCTAGTGTTGATATTACTGCCTACTTTATCCGTGTTACAGTGTATTGTGTAACACTGATAACTACAGCAAGTACTTCAGTACAGTCAGAGGTTGAAGCAGTTGTGCAGACCCAAGCTCATATAATTTTGCAGATGGATTCGTTCATCGCATAAATCATATGTCGAGCGCTTGGCTGCATCTTGAAGCGACTCATCGCGCGAATTGCACAAGTTGATAATTAGTCCGCGCAGTATGCCGACACGTTCCCGGACGAGCGCCCGTCCTCAGCCTCCAGTGTCCGAACACCTGTGTGGAAAGTCGGTGGAATGTTGGAATGATACAAGTAGAGATTTGGAAGCCTAGGACAGAAGAAAAATGGCGGCAACGGGGATAGAAGCCGATTGGTCTCGGTGAAAACCTTAAGCATTTACAAACTGAACTAAGAACAATGCAGTAAATTTGTCAGTTTTGCGGTTCAATACAAAAGAGAGATATATTGTAAGCATGATGCACACTCAGATTTATAGAAAATGGCCAATGATTTACTATCAAAGGACGACAATCTGCAAAATGGCAATAACGAACCAATATCAATATTCGATGTAAATTTAAAGTTAAGATTACATATGTTATGCTTGCAACATATATTAGTTCGCTCTTGCTAGATTATGCTAAATTCGGATTCAGAAAAATATCGATAAGCCATTTTCTGAGTGTACAATTATGCAGAAGTAATCAAAACCTGATTTATTTTAGGTGTTCAAGAAGTGCACTTTTTAAAGAGTGTTGTTGTAGTCCTTTCTACTTGTAGTATTTCATTCAGGCTTCGAAAACATATAAAAATAAATGTAACTGTCGCCTATTTGTTCTAAAACTGGGAGTAAAACAGGTTTGCTATTTCTCTCTTGTCGGCAATCGGCATCATTATTATAGCTCGTGGAATTAGATTCATTTTGTCCAGAGTGGTTTGAAAAATGTCTTTATTCTGGACTTGCTTTCATGGAAATAAACTTGTATATAATACATAAAAGACTCGTTACACTGAAACAGAGAGGGAGAGAGCAGGAAGACGGGGAGAAGTGTGTGTGTGTGTGGAGAGAGAGAGAGAGAGAGAGAGAGAGAGAGAGAGAGATTGTCCTCATAATAGATAAGATCTGGACCACCCTGCCAATTGGACAACTAATTAACAACGTCAGATAGCACATGCTGCTTTTCCGCCACTGCGACCGGCGCTGATGTCGATCAGCGGTTAATTACTGACAGAGGTCTCTGACTGCTGCTATCGGCTTGAAACGCTGTGGCTCAAGCGACAGTAATCCTCCGATAGCGCGCTCGATGAGTTTCACTTCGTGATAAGAGATGCCTGGGGAATGGAGCTCTTTGTGGAGTAATTACTCGTCCCTTTGCCAAATAAAATACCTCGATAATCTATTAACTTATAACAGCCGCCACTTACCAGAATGACGTCATATCTCATGTTATAAATGTATAGTAGAGGCGGAAATTATTTGCAGAGTTCCAAGCAGCAAAAGAGGGGGGGGGGGGGGATTCGTACAATTTCCTGCAGCGCTTATGATGTTAACAATCTTAAACGATTGATAACCTTCAAGAGTGTGTTTTAATTGGATACACTTTAGTGTTAACTATAGCAAATGAAAAAGAAAAGGTCTTTCTCTTCATCAACGGGAATTGGAAGAGATGAGGGAGAAAATTATACCCTTGTACTGAAAAAAAGTCAACAATGCAATGAGTAATGAGCAAATGCACTGTATAACAAAGTAAAAGCTCATTAACAAGCTTTCAGAATTTCTACAAGTTTTTATGTATTTTTATTTATGTCTCTTAGAACACAACTTCTTCCCAGGAATGAGGTTGGAAACGTGGCGGTGTGAAATGTGTGCGATTTCTAAATTTCGATATCGACATCGCTGACAAATCGAGATACGAACGATATGGAAATCAAAATCTCGAACATTTCATAGCCGACCTGGTAGCCGTGTGTGTTAAAGGTGTCGGGTTCGAGTCCCAGCTGGGGAATGGATGTTTGTAATTGTAGATTTTAACTAGAACGCGACGGATAGTTGTGACAGGTTGAAGTGAAAAGCTACTAGAAAATAAAGGTTACCAAAGTTTGTCGAACATTTCATATAAGAAAATCGTTGGAAATCAAATATCACTCATATCGAAAAATCATTGGAAACTGGATATCGTTTACATCGAAAATCTTTGGAATATAATACCGTTCCTACGGGAAAATCCTTGAACATAGAATGCCATTCATATCGAATATTGGTTAAAAATCGTTCATATCTAGAAATGGTTGTAAATCGAATATTTATTCATATTTAGGCCTAAAAGTAGTTGGAAATCGAATCATTCATATCGAAAAATCTTAAAAATTGAATAGCGATCGAATCGAAAATATCGTTTCATATCGGCATATACTGTAATTATGCACTTAAAATATCTAAAATATGCATGCAAATATGCACTAAAATGATTAAAATATGTAAAGCAATATGCACTTTAGGAAACACCTTAGTTTCTCTTACATGCTTTATTCAAGTTGCTGGAGTAGCTTTCATGTTTGGCAAAGTTGCTTTTTTTAATACTTAAACTCTGAACCATACTTGTTCACATACTCAAATAGACTTGCTGGGAAAGACCCTTATTTTGAATACAGCATTTTTATTCATTTATTTATTTTGAATGAATGAAAGGAAAACATTTCTAACAGATCAAGATTGCATTTAATTACGACATGGTAAGTTAACTTTTCAAACATGAAACTTCGGTTTTCCGCACGAATGATTTCCTACTCCGAAACAACTCGTTGTACTTCATTCACTAAATACAATTGGACGATATTTAAAGGCAACAATATCTGACACATTAAGGACAATGTAAAGCAATGATCTCCAACAAAAGGTGGCAGCACTATCTCAGTATATGTCTAATGTATTCTTATCGTTGCACGAAAATTCCTTGCTGCTCCTACAAATTCAAGCCTAGAGAGTTCAAACTTTCAGGGAAGAAAGTTCATAACCAATTCAAGAGTGATCGATACTGATATTTTATTTTTGTTTTCCTTCATTGTTGAGATAGCTTCATTGCTATTGTGAATATCAAAACCTATAACAATGAAGATCTTTCAACAATTAACAAAAAAGAAAATTAAAAATTGGCATGGATCATGCTCTTGAATTGATTATGAACTCTCTTCCCTGAAAGTTTGAACTCTCTAGGCTTGAATTTGTAAGAGCAGCAACGACATTTCGTGTAACAATGAAAATACATTATACATATACGAGGTAGTGCTGCTATCTTTTGTTGGAAATCGCTGTTTTACATTAACCTTAATCTCAAGATCATCTGCAGACTACCCAGTGCCCATGCCTAATTAAAGTTTCACCTACTTGCACCATAGTTGCGTAACTACTGTTTCTGTTCAACACCATATTTAACTTCTCTATGCAGAATTTCGTTCCAGAGGGGCTCACCAGTTTCTTTTGGGCATCTAGGTTGGTATGTATACGAAATGTAAGTATTATGCATAAATGTATACTGATTTTTACATAGGAATCGGAAATTCCGCGCGAGTCCGAACTTCCTGGACCCATCCTCTTAGCCTACAAATCTTCAAGCATATTCAGCGCATTCCTCACAGCTATTATTTTGTTGTTCATTCGTAGTGGCTTTGGCTCTGAAATAAACAAGATTTTTATTCAAATGATTCAGCGATGCATTTGCATATGTAACACACATTTTCGAAAAAATTGGTGAAATATGAATTTGCAAATGAAATACGCAAAATGCATCAATATCCGAACCCTATATATATGACGTGTGGTATAATGTTCATCGCGGAAAAATTACCAAAGACAAATCTTTTTCAAATATCTTTCTTGCCGAGAGATCATATGTAACGTCTGTACAAACGTGCATTTTTTGTATAATATGGTCCCCTATGGTCCCCCTAAGTCTATTATATAAACTAATTAATCTGGCCTATATTAAACTATTCGTATCTAACCTAACTATTCATAATGTATATGTAAGCTTATAGCAAAATTAATTTTATAAGCCTAACGTAATTAAGCATCTTAATCATAAATATTCAAAACTTCAGAACTAAATGTTTTCATACAAGTTATATGATTTAGAGAGTGTATGCGAGTGTATTCTAAAGGACAATCCATCGAGAGCAGGAATACTATTTACAGTTCCCGCTAGAACCATTTCCTAAGCAGAAACTGAAATAAAGAACATTTTAAAATATAAAATTAAACAAATGATGTATGGAATTTTGAGAATAATTATACAGAAGAATATTTGTTACAATTGTACCCAATGGGAGGGCATATACGCCAACTCCCAGTTATGCAACTTCACTTGTACTTGGGCTTCAGCCCAAATCAGTTCTTGGGTCGTCTTCCACAGCCAAGTCTTAAACTAAATATTCAAAGCGATCTCATCTGGGGTGGCTTTTGGAGTAAAGACGGTTATCTCTATTTCCTCCTTGCTATAATTTATCTCTCTCCTTATTTCCTTTCCAATAGGAACATGTTAGAACGTCGAAACTGAAAAACGGTCAGAACGTATACAAAAAGGGCAAATCGTATACAGAAAGTGAAAACACGTCGAAAACCACAAACGGTCAGATCGTCGAAGTGACAGAACGTCGTAACTCCAACACGGTCAGAATGTATACAAAAAATTGGGGGTCCACCAGAACGTCGAAACTGAGAAACGGTCAGAACATATACAAAAAGAGACAAATCGTATACAGAAAGCGACAAAACGTCAAAAACCACAAACGGTCTGATCGTCGAAGTGATAGAATGTCGAAACTCCAACACAGTCAGAACGTATACAAAAATGGACAAATCGTATACAGAAATTGACAAAACGTCCAAAACCACAAACGGTTGGATCGTCGAAGTGACAGATCGTCGAAACTACAACACGGTCAGAACGTATACGAAAAGGGACAAATCGTATACAGAAAGGATCAAATCGTCTAAACGAGGGAAAAACGATAACAGAAAGGGAAAACTGTTCAGAATAAAATCCCAACGAATTAAAAATACTTAAACGCAAAAGCGGGTCCAGGTCAAAACGCAAAACTTCGAAGTGTCAGAACTTCTAAACCCTAACACGATGAAAACGTCTACAGAAAGTAAAAAAAACGTCGAAAACCAGAAAAGGTCAGATCGTCGAAGTGACAAAATGTCCAAACTACAACACAGTCAGAATATAAACGAAAAGGGACAAATCGTATAGAGACAAAATATCGAAAACCACAAATGGTCACATCGTCGATGTATCAGAATGTCTAAACCCCAACACGGTCAGAAATTCTACAGAAAGGGTGTCAAAACGTCTAAAACTACCCAAACGGCCAACTCATCGAAGCGTCAAAACGTCTAACCCCCAACACGGTCAGAACGTTTACAGAAAGTGGCCAATCGTGTACAGAAATGGTCAAAATGTCTAAAACCACGTCGAAAGGCCCTGCAGTTGTCAGTGGCCGTGTTGGAGTTTCGACGTCCTGTCACTTCGACCATCTGATCGTTTGTGGTTTTCGACGTTTTGTCACTTTCTGTATACGATTTGTCCCTTTCTGTTTAAGTCCTGACTGTTATTCAATTTCGACGATCTGACCGCTTGATGTTTTCGATGTTTTGTCATTTTCTGCATACGATTTGTCCCTCATTTGTATAAGTTCTGATCATTTTTAAAAAATAATCAGATCTGCAATGACCCACAAACAATTGCAGAGATATTCAACTCTTTCTTCAACAATGTTGTACATAAACTCCTAAATGCAAGGCCAAATACTGCAAAGTTTTAGACAAGCCTTATCCAATATTGTATGTATCAAGTTCCTTCTTTCTTACACCCACAGATCCGTATGAAATAATCGCTATCGTAAAGAAATTTAAAAACCGTAATTCTGCAGGACCTGTTGAAATACCTGAGTTTATAATAAAGAGATGTATACATGCTCTTGCTATGCCACTGTCTGATTTAATTAATGCATCATTTAATCATGGGCAATTTCCATAAATGTTAAAGTGGTCACCAATTAGACCACTACATAAAAAAGGAGATAAACGTAATTGTGAAAATGATCGACCTATATTACTCTCACCTAAATTTTCAAAAATTATCGAAAGTATTATGAAAAACAGACTATTATCTCACCTGGAACAAAACAAAATTATTTCTAACTCACAACATGGATTAATAAAAAATAGATCTAACTGACTACTGCTACCTTAAATTACATACAAGAAAAAGTACCTGCTATTGACTATAAATCATATCAATTTTCAATATGTTGTGATTTAAGCAAAGCCTTCGATTGTGTTAATCATTCACTACTTTTATCGAAATTGTCTTACTATGGGATACGGGGAACCACTAATGAATGGTTTTCATTATATTTAAAAAATATACATCATTATGTTAAACTCGCATACACGGTTCAAAACATGCATAAACAAAAACTATCATCCGAACCCTCCCTTGTCAATTTAGGTGGTCCTCAAGAATCGGTCCTAGGTCCGTTACTTTTCCTCATATACATAAATGATCTTCCATCACATATTGGCCAAGGGGCTATGATCTTGTACGCTGATGACACCAATATATTAGTTAAAGGCAGTAATGTTTCAGAACTGCAAGATAACATTTATGCTGCTTCCAATAAACTTGAAAAATGGTTCTATCATAATAATTTAATCCTAAATGCTGATAAAACTAATTGTCTTATTTCTTTCCTTCGTATACTGCTGTCCCAGCTTATCCTAAATTAACCATAAGTAACACAACCACGGAATGTGTGACAAATACTAAGTTTATAGGGCTATATATTGACGACAATCTAAATTGGAAAACTTATATAACAAATCTATGTCGTACACTATCATCTAATATCTTCATAATAAGATCTATCTCAACTGTTCTAAATAAAGAAGCATTGATATAATTATATTGTTACATTTTATTCGAGGGCAAAATATGGCATTCCCTTTTGGAGATCCTCAAGTGAGCTATTGACAGTTTTTAGACTACAAAAAAAAAAAAAAGTTATTCGAATCATTACACACATACATTTCCGTGCGAGCCGCAGAAAAATTTTCAAGCAATTAAACTTGCTAACAGTTCCATGTTTGTACTTAATACGAGGTGCTAAAGCTGATAAAAAGTAACCTTGATGGCTACACTACACACTCGGATATACATAGACACGACACAAGAAAGAAAAATAATCTTAGACAAATGTCCCATAGAACAAAACTTTTCGAAAGATTACCGCATTACTTCGTTATAGTCCTATATAATAAATTGCCATAAACTTCAGAAAACATTAACGATATTAATATATGAATCGTCAGTTTGAAGATGGAAACAAATCCATAAAGCTGTTTTGTGGAAAATTAACAAAATCTGTATAATATGTTTATTATTTATTGAAAGGAAACAATATTGTTACTGAATATTCAAAACGATCTTCTGATACTTCCGTACTGCTCAGATAGTTTACAAGTATTGTATTTTTTCCTGTAGAATTCAAAAAAGTTGGTGGATTAGTTTCCTTCTTCAAACTTAAGGAAAAACGTCTACACGTTTTTAAGTGTTGAGACATAAGAATGGAAAAATCGACCAGAAAATGAAGAAAAACGCAATGGAAACCTTCAAATGAATGTTATTTACAAGAAATGTATGCACAATGAACTCGAAAGTTACAAGTAAGTAATCAAAAATCATTTTTCCCCTTCTCCCCACTGACAGAAATTTCGCACTACAAATGTGCAAAACTGCTTTTATTTCGCAACAGTGATAGCAATAGTTGCTATATGTAAATATCTGTTAACAATAGCAGTTAAAAACATCAGTGCATGAAAACGTATCTAAATTCTAAATGCGAGTTATTTATTCCCGTCTGTGAAAAAGAAGTTTGAAACAATATTTTAGACTAACCTATATAACTGTATCCTGTTACGTGTGCAGTAGAGATATGGACGAAGGTAGTTTAGTTCCTTCAATAACTGTTATAAAACTATCCTATGTAATTATCGGAGCTTGGATTTACTGGAGAAACAGTACATCAAACCACAATTAAATCAGGAAAGTATAAAGCGGTGGGAGTAGTATAGTACTGGGAATCGCCCGAAAACTTTAGGGGGGGTTCATGCGCTCTTGCGTTTTATACGTTACATGCGTTGACTGCGTTAATCATAGAGTTATAAAATCTCTCCACTAGAGTCAGGCTTGGCGCTGCTGATGCGGCGCTACTTGAAAGTTGAGGGAGAGAATGTTTGTTGGGCAACAACACGTATTATGAGTTGCTATACTGGCTGAGGCCTTATTCGCTCCAAGGAGCGTTTTAGAATAGAATAGAGTTGCTATCATGCGGCTGCTGTGCTTCGCTCTTTGGCATTGTTTTAGTTGATTCGTTTGTATTTGAGAAGAAAATGCCAATCTCCTGTGCAGCTCACGGTTGTACTAAGAAAATATAAGAAAGGAAGTAGTGTATCGTTTCACAAATAAATTATCATTTAATATTATTCCGTTAAAAATGTTTCATTATATAAGACGTTCTTTCGTGTAGTTTATGTCTGCTAGAAATATAAAAGAAAACACACATCTTTGATTAGAATTATTTGATGCGAAGGCATTTTATCGTGTTAGATCCATAGTTATAAAACTATCCCATAGTTATAAAGAGGAATATACGTAAAAATAAGTGTTCTTACATTCAGAAATAATGGATCGTTTTCATTTAGACCTGTTGGAAAAAAAGTTGTTATATTCGTGTAGAAAAAATATATCTGTCTATTTAAAATTTAAATAGTTCTAAGCCCATAATGTGCTGTTGAATTTTATTGATGGCTTTAGGCACCTAAGACCCAGGTCGGGATCGGGGAGGAAAAATGATTCGGGAAGATGTCAGCCAGGGCCTATGTTGAAGGTGGTATCCCTGTATTTGCCTTGTGTGCCTGAGCAAAAAATCTGAAGAAACCTCAGTCAGGATGGTCGGCCGCTGGAATCGAACCCATGACGTCCCGAATGCTATACCACTGAGCCCCGGCGGCTCGGTAAGAAATGTGCTGTTGAAAAGACTTGTTAAATTATTAGGAACAATGATGATGAGTGCTCTGCCCGAAGGTAGCTCTTGACCTGAAGATCCCAGAGCTAGGTGAGCCGATGGTGATTTGCCATTGCCTTCCATCGCATGAAGATGACGTCCTAAGGACGGGACCTACAGTTTAATGTGGATTCCTAACCACTTGTGTCCCCGCTGGGAATCGAATCAGGAACACCCTGATTACACTATTAAGAACAATAGAAACAAATTTAACATCGCAACAAAAATAGATAAGAAACGCTTCTTATCGGTCACCCGGGTCGGTAAGAGGAAAACTCGTGAATTCTACCTTATATACCTGAAGTCGGACACAGTAATATACTTAATAGACATGATTTGTTTATGATATAAAGTCAAAACAGAACATTTGAAAAGCTAGAAAAAACAATGTCGTTTTTAGTTTTAAGACAAAGGCTTTTACCATAAATTTAAAGACAGTCTTCTTCATTCGCAAATAACTTTTCCGGCATGTTCTAAAGTAACCAGGGAAGCCAGTTTTTTTTTCTTTCTTTCTTTTCTTTTTGATCTATATAATGGCACTTTCGATTATCGAGCTCTACATAAACTATACAGGAGTGAGTACTTGGTGTTGAAAGATAGACGCCAGAGCAAATATTTAAACTCGTTTGCCTACTTCCAATCTAATCCGATGTCGACCAAATCTTCAGTTCTAACTCAGTTTTTACGCTTGATATCGCTGTGTGGCCCACTTTTTTTTATTTAAGTCTTAATCCCTGAGTTATTCATGTAAGAATATATCGTACTCTGCATACAATAGAAAATGCTGCAAATAATATTTATGTTTTTTGCAAGAATTAAGACATAAATAAAAAAAACGGGCGACACAGCGATATGAAGCGTAAAAAACTGAATTAGAATCGAAAATTTTGTCCATATTGGTTTAGACTGGAAGTGGACAAACGAGATTAAGTTTCCTCTCCGGTCCCTAGCTTCACATATTCATGAAATTTTCAATGGCTGCAGTCAGTCCAGTATCGTATTAATGGAGGTCGATGCTTTCGATAGATGGTAGAACTTAAATATCAAGTTAAAGCTGTCCGAAAACTAGAGATAATTTTATGTTCATTTTAATGACATACGTCTTGTTTCAATGATATTTATGTGAAAACTGCCGAGAGTGCCGACTACTAGTGTATATCCGACGACCGGTGCCCATACCCTATTTTCAATTTTATAATTTTCTTTGTAAATTTATGCAGGTAAACCATTGGTTGTATAAATTACAGCATTAGTATTTTGTATGTGTAATATTCATGTCACTTGCGTTGAATCCCTAATGCTGTATAATATTTTTAAATATATCTCTAATTTTTTAAAAAATAATCTATTCCTCTAAGTATCAACATTATATTTAACAAATAAAAACGAGAATGGCATTTTGAACATAGGCCCTGGCCGACAGCTTCCCGAATCATTTCCCCTCCCCTATCCCAGCCTGAGCCTTAGATGCCTAAAGGTCATTAATAAAATTTAAAAGATATAAAAATAATCTTTTCTGAGAACAAAAATAATAGTTATCAAGAACGTTTTATATGTGATTTTTATATTAAATTATACCTTATACTGATCAATTTATTTAGGAATTGTTTGTATCTTACGTGTTGAACTCAACTAAGGCGAATTCGAATGAGAATTCTCAATTGTTTTTCTTCACAAGAAGATCGTGCGTGGCATATACAAATGATATAATACCAGGCAGCGCATGGCTTGCTGTTTCCGTCGTGCCAAACAAACAGAGAAACAGTTGAATGTTCAACTTGCGCCACGCTGGGAATTAAAACCCACGTAGACGGTGGCGCCAACCCTGCCTCTAGTGGAGTTTTATAACTCTATGGCGTTAATCCAATTTTCTTAAGCTTGGCTTTTCTGTAAGCGCTCACCGCCTACGATGCATCAAACGTTTCCAGAAATTAGTATTGTTACCTTAAATTATAGTACTGCGATTCACCCGAAAAAATTTAGTAAAACCAAGAAATAACGGACCAATTTTTGTCCCTTCTATAATACTTTAGTCATACTAGCATGAATCGCACCCAAAGAGCAGCTGTTCCATAAATTATCTCGGTTTTATACAAGATACACTACGGAATACTACTTTAATTTATGTTCGCAATCATTTTCAAAGAGTTTGTAGATCATGTAATAGAAGGAGGTAATACATGAAATCAACATTTTTATTGAACAAGTACTTTAAATAATTACAATATTATGTTTTAACACTAAAAGTACCAGGCTGATGAAAGCAATACGTGAAATACTCAATAATAAATCTGTTAACAAGTTTTCCGACATTTCATGTATATGTTGCATTCAATGCCATATATTTTCATCGTTTTAACACAGCAAGTATCTGAATTTTAATTTATATTTTATAATTTAGATAAGTATCTATTATTTTATGAACACCTACAGTACTAACTGGAATTTATATTGCTTTGTTATTTTGCTGTAGAACGAATTAATAACAAATCCAGATATGTCGAACTCATTGGTCAGGGTGACCTAACCCCGGTTGCCTCCTCAAATATCGCCTTGAAGTCAAAAACGCCAGAGATTGCTTGGATCATGCTTCTCTGGATGATTCGTCTGAACACAAGCTAAATGTGGTAAAGCAACTGAGAGATGCACTGAAAACTTTTCCCCACTTTTTCTTTTCAAAGTTTTTTTTAAAGACATCTGTTTTCTTCCCTCCTCCCTTTAATTTTTAATTTCCTCTAATTAATCATGAACCTGTAGAGGGTTGTAAACAAGTCGCCACCACCTGGCCCCCTAACTTGAGATTCTAGGCAATTAATCTTTAAATATTGTCACTCTGACACGTAAGAACTTCACCTTCGGCCCCCTTGGTTTATTAAAGAGTAACCCGTTGACCTAATACAGAAGGGGAACTTCTATGATCCTGGGAAACAGGAAGTCTCTGAGCAAGACAAATATTTGTCATCTGAGCGTTGGGGAAAATTCTGTATGTCGCCAGACATTTTAATTGTTGCTACGTAACACATTACACCATCGGTTGTGACATGCGTCAGATATTGTTTTAATTTTCGCAGTGTTTGAGAAGATTTGGGGAAGTGAAAACCTTCTCTGTTGATGTTAGAAGTCGAGGTAAGACAAAAGCCATGTTAACTCTTTCTTGAATAATCATAGACGGGCGACATTAGTTCGAAAACACGAAAAGTGAAGTTTCATACGAAATATTAGAAGTATATTTCATAGTTAGGTATGATACAAGATACATACAAGATACAATTTTTGAATGGTATTTTATATTTAGAAAAGACGAAACTTACGTAATTGGCCCCAATTTTAATTCTTGAGACGATGAGATATTTATAATTTACATGTAGAACAATGCAATCCGAATTACTGCAAGGAGAAATTAGTGGAAAATTGATATTGTTTGCACACTTAGCGCTCCAGAGGTGTGATTATTGTCCATAAGAAGACTTTTCACACCTCCATTTGTATAGATGAATGAGATTTTAAGTCCTGAGACGATGAAATATACATCTTTTATATGTAGAACAATGCGAGTGGAACCAATATAAGGCAAATTACTGCAATATCGCTATTTGTGAGCTAGTTACCGCACCAAAAGTGTGCAAAGAAGTGTATTTTATGTGTACAAAGCTATTTTAACTTGAAATATCAGGCATATATTGCCTCAGGGGACATGCAAAAACTATGTAAGAGGATTTCCGATGCTGCTTTTTAGAGAATTTACCTTAGTATAGGATGTTTATTGCTTTCAATAACATACGAGATACATTTCGA
The DNA here is from genome assembly GCA_022664845.1 of Lepisma saccharinum. Taxonomy (NCBI): domain Eukaryota; kingdom Metazoa; phylum Arthropoda; class Insecta; order Zygentoma; family Lepismatidae; genus Lepisma; species Lepisma saccharinum. The sequence goes on along the minus strand of JAGDQP010008364.1, from coordinate 9,419 downwards.
CCATATTTGAAATCTGAATTTAGCTTAATATTGGGTATTTGGTGCTTTAGATAATGTGTGAAAACTGTATGAGATGCCTTCCGAGTTGCATCTTTAAGTAGACCTTAGCCGATTAGCAACTGTTTTGAAGCATTTATTGGTGTTTTTACGAGATAAGACCTCTTTTGAAATAGGAAAAGAACGAATTAAACATCACACTATCACTTCGGAGGCCGTATTTAGCAGATAATTCAACTAGAAAAGAATCTTTCAGCTATATTTTATATAGATTTACCCTCCAAAATGGATTATTTGGTGGCAATATATAGGATAAAAAGTGACAAACGTGATTATGATGACTCTAGAGCAAACCTTTCATTTGGGTGTTTTTATCAGAAAGGGAGTTCCTGCAGTCACATAGAGTCAATATATAGCGAGGAAAGTGACATTTGAAGTAGAAGGAACTTTAATGAACATGGAAACAAGGCTAATTGATGTGAAACTCACGGAATTCAGACCTCTTATTTACCGGTAGGCACTATGAAAGAGACATCAGAATACAACTTTAACCAGTAACCTAGTTTTTAAAATGCTTTTGAAACCAGAAAATACAAGAATAACGCCATATTAGAAATGTGTTCGCACAAAAGAAGTACTTGTGCATATAATGACGGTATCAAGATGGGTGATTGCCCGAATTTGACAATGTGTAATGCAATTTTGTTAATATCGGACATTGAAATAGATATTGCAACACAAATATTATAGAAACAAACTATGTTTTCATGAAAATGATGGTACGAAGGACTCATTGTTTAGATCTTTCGCCCGAGGGACTGTTCAGAATGGGTTGTAGACCTTATTTTACTTGAACAATTACATATTAAATGAAAAATCAGGTCTGGTAAATCAAAGTTGTCTATATTTTGCGCTTTATTAGTACAAAGAGAACTGATAGCAACCACATCTAGTCAATATGTAACAAGAAAACTGTCACTGAAACTAGGTGGAACGAGTATTTGCAGTGGAAAGCACGGATTTACATAATACCGACTACTTTGAAAACATGGAGAACAATATATAGCGAGAAAGTGTCATTTCAGGTAGCCTGAACATGATTTAGGTACAATCTAATCTTTGAATTGTATTTTTATGAGCATATAACGATTTTGTATGTACGTTATGGCCCAAAAGACTGCTTGGTTAAGGAGACAAGTAGTATTTGAAGTAATTTGAATGAAACGAAAGCTAGAAAGAACCGATTGTAGCCAGTAAGACTGTTTGAAACCACATTTACCTGTAATATATAAGGAGAAAATAAGGTCTATAGGACTGCTAGATGTGTCAATTTTTGTGTTTGCAACCTCCATAATTATAATGTAGATTTCGATTATGCGTCATGGACTGATAAATCTACCTTTTCTGAGACAATTTAGGTGAAATATTCACAACTTACAGACTTTTATTAGTCATATTAATGAATATATAGTCTCTCTGTATGTTGTTTTGTGTCGTATATTACCACAAATAAAGACAAATAGACTTGGTAATAAGAAATTATACTTACTTTTATATCTTCCCTCGTAGAATCTCTGACAGTATGACGAAAGAATATGTCCTAACTTTACGGGAACTTGACTGGTGGTTATTGACGCTTGATGCAAGAACTTTTCCCGGATATGCCAACTTTTCGAGAACCCCTTCACAAACACACACTGAGAAACTACCACTACACAACGGAAGTCCACGCATTTCACCAACAGCTTGTAACCATATATTTGCTTGAAACAGGAAAACTAGGAGACAAGTGGGGAAATGAGTCTGTGAAAGAATATCACACAGCATGGGCCAGCTGACATTGCTGAACAAGCAGTGCTGCCATCTTACACTTAACAGTGTTTCCGCCTTAAAATCATTTAATAAGTTATTCTTTACCATTTGTAAAGTAATTCAACAACAAGAGTTGTCATCTTATACAAAACTTGTAAGTGTTGCCAACCATAAATCATTTTGATAAAATGATATCACCTAGTTTTTTTATTGTCTGATATGGTCGCATTTTAGACTACATCTCCAGAGCCAAAGTCTCTTACTAGTAATGCTACGTTGCTTAAATCATAGGATACGTACTGCAAAAGGAGTTTCCAAAGCTGAACTTAGTAACTACAAATCTTTTAAAAGTGTTGGCCACCACCTATAATACACACGTCTCGTACGGGCATGCTTAACCAGTAGCCACTATGAACAAAATAGCATTTTCTTTAAACATTTTTAGATTTGTAATGAGAACTAAGCAAATAAACACTGCCATATTATATAGTGACGTCATTTGAATTTAAATAATCTAATTGTTTGTTGAAGTTAATAAATTGTCTTGATGATTCGATTGTGACTTAGTCTGCTGCAGCTGAATCAGGAAACAATGGCTAGCTGTGACTGTACTTTTGCCGAGGTGGCTGTCGAGTATGTGCTGTCAAGTCTTGAAGAATGAACACCTTGCTTTAGTATAATTGCTGGTGACTGCTTTCACGATATTTCCTTTGATTTTGACCATGAGTGTGTTAACTTAAGGAAATTACTCTACTTCGTATGGTTGATGTATTAACAAAGCCCTTGATTTTTGAAGAAATATACCAGAAATTTAGTGAATCCCACACTGATCCTATTGATGTTCTGTATAAATTCCTTACGACTTATAAGAAGATGATGACAGATTCCGACTGTAAGAACAGAATTTGTTTAGTCTTATGGGTGAAAGATACACTGCATCAATGGACTTGTACCAACAAAAATCCTCATTTCTTTTAACTTTGAATATACACAAGGACTGGATATATTGTATAGGAAATAAAACAATTGATTTGTACTAACAAGGAACTTTTTATTTATGCATAAGTAAGATATATCTGGTGTAGTAAAAAGTAATCCATTATTTTTGCATGACATTGAAGGCTTGACTTACCATAGTTAGAATGATCCGATTTAGGTCACATATGCGCCGTTTTGTTCGATAACATGTTGCCATTTGGAATGTAATACGATGATGCCTTTCTCATAGAAGCCCTTGTCCCTATTGGCAAAAATTGAGACAGTCGATATTCACAAGCCTCTCTTGAAGCGAATTTTGCACCAGCAAATGTATTTGCTATGAACAGGAACAGATGGTAATCACTCGGTGCCAGGTCCGGACTATAAGGTGGATGCATAAGAACCTCCCAACCAAGCTCCCGGAGCTTCTGGCGAGTCACTATCGATGTGTGTGGCGTGGCGTTGTCCTGGTGGAACACAATGCCTCTCCTATTGGCCAAAGCTGGGCGCTTCCGGGCGATTGCTGCCTTCAGACTGTCCAATTGTTGACAGTATAGTTCCGAGTTAAGGGTTTGGCGGCAGAGGGGCAGCTCATAGTAGATAATTCCCTGCCAATCCCACCAAACATACAGCAAAACCTTCCTGTCCGTCAGTCCTGGCTTGGCAACGTTTGCGCCGGCGCACCGCGCCTCGACCACGACCGTTTTGGCGTGGCGTTGTCGTAAGTGATCCACTTTTCATCACCAGAAATGGATCGCTTTTGTTGCGATTCAGCAGCGATTCGCAGATGGAAATTCGGTCCATGAGGTTTTTTGCGTTAACTCGTGTGGCACTCATACATCAAGCTTCTTTTTGTATCCAGCTTTATGCAAATGGTTCCACACGGTTTTTTGTGCAATGTTTATCTCTTGGGCAATCGAAACAGTGCTTACATGACGGTCGGACGCGACAATGTCCATAATTTTATCGACATGTTCGACACGTGGCCTTCCAGTGCGTGGTACATCTTTGACGTCAAAATTACCGGCACGGAATCGACGAAACCAAAATTGCGCGTGATTGGCTGTTACAGTATCAGGACCATAAACACTATTCACATTTGCAGCCGCATGGCTTGCGTTTTCGCCTTTATCGAAGAAAAACTGTAAAATATAGCGTATTTTCTCTTTGCTAGTGTCCATTATGACGCGCGCTCACACAATACTGAGTCAACTTATCACAACTATCTGAACAGTGTTTGTAGTACGCAATCTCATCGTTTGAACGCCATCTCGTTGAACCCGATCGGACTTATACAACGCGAGCTACAGATCACTGAAGTCATCTATTGGCAAAATAATGGATTACTTTTACTACACCAGATATAAAGACTCAAAGATTTTCCAAGTGATAAAAAGTTTTTGTGCTTGCAGATTTGATACTAACAATTGAACAATGATGCTCTTTCAGACAATTGATACAAACAATGCTGAAATAAAAAGCGAGCAAAAATAATTGTGTTTAAAGACAAGTAATACAAGATACTGACACATAAAATCAAATCATAGTATATATTTTTCCTGTACAATGAAAAGGATATTGTAATAAGAAAGTAATTAAGAATTCTGATTTTCATTTTATTTCAAACTCTTATCTAATTTACAAGACAATATTTCACATAAGTATTAAAAAAAAATTAGAAAAGTATTTGTCTTTTCAAAAAGATCGTAAAGGAATTTTTGTCTTTTTGTTTTGCAAAAAAATCTAGTAATAAAACTTTAGTTTTACTTTCACAAAAGACATTTATGATTTGAAAAAGTTTTGGTAACAAAAAAGTTTCGTAAGAAAACAAATTTGTAAGGAAAAAATTGATAATAAAAAAATTTGTAACAAAAAAGCCCTTTCGGTTTTTTCTTGTTTGGAAAAAAATCTACCTTTTTAATAAGTTGTTACAAGAAAAGTTGTTCGGTATTGTTTTCACTAAATGATTTAGGTAGCAAACTGTCTTTTCCGTTTTGGTTTTAATCAAGTTCATTTTTCTTAGATATACATAAACTGATTGAACATTACAGAATGTATAGTTTTGTTTGAAAGAATATAATTACAACTAACTTGAATTCTGAATATAACAACACATACAAATAAAACTAACATTACTCAAATAAATACACAACAAATTCCAAGCTTAGGAAAACACATATATAGTTGACAATCTACAGTTTTTCTGTAGTGACTTGTCACTTGAACACTAGAGAAAGTAGACAAGAACTCTAAAATTTATACCAATAGGAGCAAAATTGTCTGGATTCCGTATTGAACAACACTAATCGCTAAACCAAACAGATCGAGACTTTGGAATTTTTAGGTGGCACCAGTAGCCAAAGAGGAAATCAAACAAACCATCATGCAGTAGAGAAACCGAACGAGGAGGTGCCTACAAGATTTGTGCAAGATAGGAAATCGGATTTTCTTAAGACGAGTTTTGCAAGTGCATCACAAGAAGCTTAAACCAATACAAGAAGTTCTTTTAACCTAACTAATTCTGAATTGAAGGTCGAAGTTGTAATTCTTGGAATAACGGAAAGATAATACTTTTAGCTCCATTGTCAAATCAGGAGTTATACATTTACTACTATGGAAGTATTAGTGACCTAATAGCTGAAAAAATAATATATCCAAAAGGGAAAACATTACTGCGCAGATTTAGTGCGTATCAAGGTGACTTCATTCGCACGAGTAATGGAGTCTCTTAGTTGAATAAATATTAGTAGTATTTCCTTACTTTGAGTTATATCCTAGCAGACTTCGAACGACTGAAAGGATCAAGATGACTGGTGTAGTGGTGGACTCTAAAGTATTAATATTTGATGGAGACGAAGAAGATCTTACCAGTAGTACATCATGTGAGATAGCTGTAAATAACGCAGAGGAGTTTGACGTTATAGTGCTGGATGGAGACGACAACATTAGCAGTGAAAATTTGTGAGATAGCTTTGGGTGTTCCAAAATAGGACACAGAGATGGTCGACAAACTTGTCAATGAAAGTGTATGTGATTGTACATTGAACAGTGCCTCAGTCGGATGTATTTGGGAAACGTTGAAACGTTACAAAAGTAGTGACTACTTACTATGTCAGGGATGCTTTTTACAGTGGGTAAATCCATACACATATATGTGCAATCGTTGGAACAAGTATTTGGATGTGAAGCGACACGTATTTTATGTAAGCCAGCCATTTCAAGAGAACTGTATAGAATATACAGAGAAACTCATTTAAAAACCAATTTTAACTATCAATGGCTTGTCATCAATATGGAAAATAACGCAGAAATTATAGTTCCCTTGCCAGGAAGTGAGTTCCTAAACAAAGACCATTCAATTACCCTACTTCATTCGTGCTTCACTCTACTTTTAGATGTGTTAATATTCTGCCAATGGGAACAAGTTTCCTCCAAAACTTCAAGCAGTTATTGAACAGATATACGACAAAAGCTTCGCGGGTATCTGTAAGGAATAGACTTAATAGGGGTAATCAGTGGGTGACAAATATCAAAAGTGGACAAACTGAATTCAAACCGAGTGGTAGATGACAATTATTTAATTTCTTTTTGTAAGTGAAATATATCTTAAAGAATTTTCCAAGTTATAGTGTATTTCTATTAACATAATGTAAAAGTGACAAGAAAGTATACAAGTGAACTATAGAAGTTTTAGCTTTTTTTCAGAACTATATTACATTGCATTCAGATATTATTCTAAAAGATATGAACCGACATTTTGTCTTGAAGTATAAAAGTGTTCTATAGTTTTGCTTAAAATAAATACTAGGAAAAGCATTCAAGGTATGTTTTGTTTTACACTAAGGATGTCATTGTATATAGAAAAGTGTTATATTTGGGTTAATATATATAATATAATAGATGGGGCTTAATGTATGACGTTTTCGGCTTAATTTGGCTTAAAGGTCCTCCTGGTTTTGTCCACTCACGTCCCCCCGAATTTCCGACCACAAAAACACATATGATGAATATTATTGCCATTCTATACTTGTTTTCCAGGTTTTTTCATTTTGCATACCTTTTCCAGCCTTCCCGTGAAAGCGATGTAAAAATAGAAGTGTGTGGTCAATTTTGTATATCAATTATCTTACCTTACCTGTGCCGCACGTATTTCAATTGGTCAACTATATTTTATGCCCTTGTACTCGAAACCATATGCATCGCTTACGGGCAGTAAATTCCCTTGGCTTTAGAATGGTACCGTAACAGGGCCAAACAACCACTCAAAATAGGCATTAATCTAACAAGCACACGCAAGTGGGAGTTGTTTTCAACGAATTATACACAATAAACACAGTTGATGTAGATTTATTTAAAAAGCACTTTCACATACACATAAACATAACACTGATTTTCGCAACTATGACCACTGCTCGCGTTAGGCCTTTTATTTATGATTATTATTTCTCACTTCAATTAACTAGAACTTGTAAAATAAAACAAGAAACTAAGTATACTAGAAACTTCAAGACACACTGATAAGGAGAAACGAATACGACCGAATGTTCGGACAAACGAACGGCGGTTAACGGAATCGCACAACGGTTATTCATGACATCAGACAAAATTCAGAGCTTCAGAAAACAAAATACTTTTCCTGGACAGTATAATATATGAATAGACACTGTTTCATATTTCATGTTGTGCACTGGATTTTACTACAATTCACAGTCGTCCCTTTATGTCTGGATCAGTATTATTTAATTTCATCGTATTTCATATAAACAAATCAAACTTCGACGTTTATGCAAACAAATAACATGGTTCATCCTTTTCAAGCACTGTGTCAAGTGATGTAACACACATACGCGCCTCACGGTGATATGTTTGTGTTCGTTACTACACCACGTTTTTCCTTACAAAGAAAAGAAGTACCAATCGAGGAACTGCTTCGAAACTCACGGAAGGTTCTAGTCGTTTAATTGCATTCAAATGATACTATTATAAAAACTGTTTCCTCGTTTTACACTTAGCAACACAAATAAATGCTGTGATATAACTTGCATTTTTGTGCAACGTCATAAAAAAGAACTTTTCTTAAAATATGCACTACTAGAAACATCACTACACAATATTTCTACTCCACTCTATTTTTTAACTGTCTGCGGAGGAGCATCGGAGTGCGGAGTCATTTCTTCACAAACCAAATCCTCTTCAAACAGCTGGGTTGTTGGTCTGCTATGACATCTGAAGTGGTGCAGTGAAGTACATACAGGAGAACGCTTGCAAACGGTGCACTAAATGTTTCGGCAGCTATGTAATCGCTTGCGAACTCTGTTATAATATGAAGCGACATTTTGTCTTAGGGAAGTGTTGTATAGTTTTTGTTTAAAATAAATGCTAGGAAAAGCATTCAAGGTATTTTTTGCTTTACACTAAACTTGTCATTGATTTCTTGTTATATAATTATTTTTAATATGTTACAATTTTACTCATCCACTAGTCGAAATAGTTTTTATGCCAACAAACGATTTTCTAGGAAAACAACCTGAAATTGTCCAATTGATTCCATTCACATTTTTTCTAGAAGGACTAGATTTTTAAAAAGGAATAACACCAACGTAACTTTAATGTTGAAGTAATTCACACAAATGCTAAGTATTTTGCTATACATTTGGAAAATAAAAAATGAAAAATGTATAGAAGTTTGCATTTACTTGAGTGAAACTAACAAACTATCCGTAAGAATAATGTATTAAAAACTGTTAGTTGTAATTTCGAACATAACGACATACATTTACCTCAAGTATTTGTCTTCTTAAACGAAGCATTGTAATATGACTTGACATTGCACAAATGTCTAAGAGATGATTTTTGTATTGTTATTTCTACAAAATAAGATTCGAAGTTTACGGGAAAGAGACCATAACAGTTTTCACCGACAAGCTATTGATTATGAACTTGTTTCTTTCCGACCCCAACAAGAGTTTAAGACACGGAACATATCCAAGACACGCTATTTACTCATACAAGTTTTCGCTTCACAATCTTAGCTATCATTCAGCTACGGATGCAAACCTGTCTAAGAAATAATACGGGATTTTTATTTCATGGTTACCGGTCACTCACTGGCTTCTTGCCCGATATCGTATAGAAACCACCCTCCTGTGATCTTCAAACATTAACTAAATTAAAGACCTATAAAACCTATGAAACATCCTATTGGTTTCATATACTAAATCTTCTCTTAAGAAAATATGTTTACAGGAAGCTATCCATACAAGAGTAAGACAAGTCTGGCTGTATTACGGTTTCAACCATTTTCCCGTTTCTAATTTAATCTTTTGTGGAAGCAGGCATCTTCACTTAACCCTAGAGTTGTCATCATTGCCAGTAGCTACATTTGGAACTTTTCGTTGCAGCCTAGAAATCATTTCCCCTGAAACTGAACATTCCGAAAGCTTTATGATGGAAGAACTTGTAGTGGACATACTTATAGGATGCAAGATGTGAAAATGACATTCACAAAATGGAAAGATCACCTAAAATCTGAATAATGTAATGTCTCATAAAAAGTTTTCTTGGAAAGTCGTCTGTCACCTATTGACTTCAGTTTTGTGTAGTCCTCTCATCAAATATTTTAGGGCAAACCT
>JAGDQP010008363.1:17283-63266 GCA_022664845.1 Lepisma saccharinum | reverse complement strand
TGTCGTGATAGATGCTTCCTTGATAGTAACGTTAATCTACTATAAAGGCAAGATAATATCGAACTTACCACATTCACTGGGTGATTCGTCACTTCCATCCTTACAATCAGCACGTCCATCACAAACATAGCTGTTTAATATGCAATGGCCAGAGGGACATCGAAAATGATCTTCTTCACAGGTTCTGTTTCCTACGTTATAAAGAGGATTAAAATACTTCTACACATGTTTCCAGATCAAATTAATGTTGAAAATCAAATGCTGTATACATTATCACAAAGTAAGTATAGCAACACTACAGAACTAGTTATGAGCATCGTTACTCTTACATTGTAACATGAGAAACAAGCAGTGAACAGTTACTCTAAAGTATAGAAATTATGCAAGAGGCAGCATGTTTAACTACCTTCCTTTGCTTCTTTCGAGCGATATCAGAGTAATTAAACTACTTTTAAATTGTACGTATAGTGTATATACCTGGTGCTTGAATGAAAAGTTGACACGCGTTTATTTCCTAATTATGTATTTTATTTAAATGCATCTCAATATAACTCGACTTTAATTTCCAGGGCAACTAATTAATGTGTCAAATTAAGAGTCCTGCCCCCTTTCTTTGTGGTATAGTGGGAAAATCATCGCAATAGCTGTATCACTAATGTTCACAAATTCTCTGTGGACAGCATTTGATATTGCACAGAATTTGAGGGAAGTAAATTAGAATATTCCACAAAATAAAATGTTTTCCAACTGTAAATTTCCAAGCTCTTTCCTTGGATATCGAAACAATGAAAAGTTTTAAAAAGTCAAAATACTGCAGTTTAAAATATTCTGTTACTTGAATCATTTTCAATTTATGGGACATTAAATTCAGATAACTCAGAAGATGAATCTTAGTATGGTGATTACTAGTTCCTTATAACTGCATGGATGCGGTAAAAGCAGCTGTCATACATAACAAAGTACCATTCTTCCTAAATCGGGAACTCCTCCGTTTACACTATCTAACAATTACAAAGTAAACGTGTTACAAAATATTTACTAAAATTTCGGAATTTATTAATTTTTTTTAAATTTTAATTCCATTAAGTTTCCATAGTTTTTGCCTATAGAATCATGTTAAAATTGTACGTCAAATGAGTTACAGTGACATTTAAAAATGAACTGCCAGCCATTACGCTGCACAATATGAACCAAAAGGATGACTTCAACCATAGATATAGTTCAAAGGACCTTAATTACTTTCATTAAGAGTGCAAGAAAGTACACCTAGCACGTAGTAGCAAAAAGTATTGCGTTGAAAACGATGTTTCACTGCATTAGAAAACATAATATTTCGCAAAGCTTTTACGTACATTGGAAACAAATTTTATATTTTTAAATATAAGAAAATCTCTTTCAAATAATGTATTAGCTGACTCCTGTTGCTTGTTAACAACACTAAGGGTTTTGAAACCAGGCTGCGGGAAATAGAACAGTATAAACAAATTTATCCCAATGGTATTGTCAGCAGTAATCTACTACTGTATAATGCTGGTAAAGCAGTTTTAAAGTGTGTGTCGGTTAATAACTCGAAAATAATATGATACATACACTATGCGATCAAATGGGACCAGACAGCTTGCGAAATATGTGTATGTCATTGAGGGTGATATCTACCACGCGTACACATTGTTCTCGATTTCAGTAGCCATGAGCTCTTCAGAAACTCACGGGCTTTCAAGGTGGTCAGGTGACTGGGTTCTATGGAAATTGAATTTTATTTATGTCTTTTAGCAAATAAAGACTCAGGCCGGGATTCAGTAGGGAAAATCCTGAGGAAGATTTCGGTCGGAGCCTATACTGAGAACTACCCAGGCATTTGTTTGATGTGAATGATGAAAACACAATGGGAACCTCAAGCAGGATTGTCGACCACTCGGATTGAACAGCGATCTCCTGAATGATAAGTCAATGATCTACCACTGGGCCACGATCGCTCGGAGTTTTATGTTACTTACCTAAGAAGTCTATGTTCGAAATTTTCACTCACCGAACCATACAAGGTGTACTGTTTCTGATGTTATTGTGAAGTGGTAACGCGAAGAGACGTGCTATCTAAGCAGTGCGCAGGTCATTTTTACCTAAACATGCCGTCGAATGATAATTAGGAGGAAGAGCGTAAATGTCAGTCACCCATTGCCGCCATCACACAAAAATTAGAAAATTCATAAATATATACTCAAGTTGACGCGAGGTGCAGAAACTTGATTTCCATGGTCAAGCAACTGCCAATAAACTACACATCCCACAATCTCACTCGTCTCGCGTATTATCAGAAGCGTAGAAACTCGAAATAGATCACTAAAACCGTTGAGCGGAGTGATGAATCACGGTATACAATGTGGCGATCGGATAGTACAGTGTGGGTGGGAGTGTGGTCAATGCCGGGTGAAAGACATCTACCAGATAGTATAGTGCCGAATGTCAAATTTGTTTGTGGTGGGGTACAGTGTGGTAATCTCTCTGCTGAAGGGGGCTTGAAACTTTGTTCCTTTTCGTTGAAATGTCGAGGCACAACATTACGTTTACATTTTAAAAACTACCCTGCTAATTATTATCGAATAAGCACAGTGTCTTTCAACATTACCTTACAGTCTCCCATGCTACAGGGATGGTGGAGGAGTGGTTTGAAGAAAGCAACGCCTTACTAATGATTTGGTCTGCACAAAGACCTCCTTTAAATCCATAAATCTCGCTGATATTTTAGACTTCGTACTAAAAACAACACTGACCTACATCGATACCTCTGCATATTTTGGAGTCCCGAGAGGAATGGACTGATATTCCAAACGTAACTTTTCGCCACGTGATTGAATGTATGCTTGCAAGAGTACATGGAAAATTTAAGGTGGCCAAGATCAATCCGACATGTTATCAATTCTAGCAGGTGGCCAAGATCATATTGGCTTTTAGTGTTCCCTATGAAGGACGGATTACACTCATATTTAATTAACTTTCAGTTGGACGTTCGAATACTTTTGACCATACAGTTCATATGCGTAACTTTTTATTTTTTTTAGACACAACTATCCAAAGTAGTAGTTGAAATCCGAAACATGTATTTGTAAAATAGAGTCGAATCGACTGTCAAATAGACTAGGAATTACCTCATGTTTAAATTTAACACAAAAGTTTTGCCACTAGACTGCAGACAATCGGTCAGCTTCCTCTTTTATATTAATTCGTCGTCCTCTAAATTAAAATGTACGTGATTTTGAAATTTTTAATTAACTGCTGAATTACGAAATATTGCCGTGTCGAATTTTCGTTGAATCTCCATATATTATTCAGAGTATGACGGGTGAATGTATTTGCTTTTAACACGCTTGTAAATTACCTAAATACGTGCCGACAAGTGAACTGAACGGTCTACGGCGGTAGGCCATCGCCTCGAAGGTCCCGGATTCCAGTTCCGGCATGGGCATGGGTGTGGATTTTAGTAGCTAAAGGCGAATCTTGACGGGCCGAAGCCCAATGTTTACCAAAGTTTTACCTAGAAACGTCCAAATCAAGTCAATTTTATGGAAGGTGTTTTAATTCGCCAGTCTTCTTCTCTTATACCAGGTGCGTAAATATGAAACCGGAATTTATGTACAGAAAAGACACAGTGATTGGATGATAATGCGAAGAATTATTTTATTCGAAATATTGTCCATCGCTAGCGATACATTTCTGCCATCGTTCCAGCAATGTGTGGATGCCAGACCAAAAAAACTGTGCCTCTTGTCCTTCAAACCAGCCATCAAGTCATTTTCGTAAGATGTGAAGCACTGGTCAGCAAGTGCGTGTACCATTGATGCAAATAAGTAAAAATCGGAAGGCGCCAAGTCTGGCGAGTAAGCCGCATGCGGATGGATTTCGCAGCCACACGTCGCAATTGTTTCCTTGCCCGGTTTTGCTGTGTGGGAGGGTGTTGTCTTTGGTCATATTCTGGTCGTTTTTCACGCAAAGCTTGATGCAAATTGATCATTTGTTGTCGTTGACGTTGGGTTTTAACGGTTTCGCCAGGTTTCAGCACCTCATAATAGATCTCTCCCTTCTGATCCCACCAAACACAAAACATTGTCTTCCGTCCATAGCGATTTGGTCTTGCAGTCGATGTCGCCGGTTCTCCAGGAGTTACCCATGATCTTTTACCCTTAGGATTATCGAAATAAATCCACCTTTCGTCACCAGTCACGATTGCATGGAGAAATGATTTCCTTTTGTACCTGGTGAGCAGAATTTCGAAAGTCGTTTTTCGGTTTTTATGTTGTTGGTCAGTCAATGCATGTGGAACCCATTTTCCCAACTTCTGAATCTTGCCCATGGCTTTTAAACGCAAGGAAACTACTTCTCGTGTCACATTTAATTGATCCACGAGTTGTTGACGCGTTTGAGCATTATCCTCATCCAACAAGGCTTGCAATTCGCTGTCCTCAAACCTTTTCGGTGATCTTCCACGTTCTTCGTTTCTCACGTCAAAATCGCCAATTTTAAATTTTGTAAACCACGTATAGCACTGTGACTTACCAAGAGCATGCGATGCGATTCTGCAGCAGTTTCCTTCAAATGGTAACAAAAAATCAATGCTGTCGCCACTTCGTAGTTTGTAGGTACAAATTACGCCATGTTCAACGCTACTAAACACTACACTATGACATGAAACTTGTCTGGTTGTGAGTTTTACATCGTTATCAGCAGTCAAACAAGCAAGTGGCGCCAATGACGCAGTTTTACGGTAACCACAGTGACAGCTAACCCCGTCTATGCACAAATTCCGATTTCATATTTACACATCTGGTACAGGAAGCAGTATATTTAGAGGAAATATGAAGAATGGTGTTATTTCGTGGCTCACTCTGTGGCTAAAATATTAATTACATGTAACAAATAATACCTTTCAATATGAGATAATTATACAGTGCGGGACTGCATAATAAGACTCGAAATTAATATGATGTCACTCATGTTACATTGGATCATAAAATGCTTATTTCAGTGGAATGTTTTTTATTCGGTTATTGAGAAGCATTTGCGAGGAATGCATCTTCCATTTCCTTTATATTGAGGTTTAAGTGAATACAATTAAACATTAATTCAATTATTAACATACTAGTAGAAGAAATTAGAATGTTTCCAAGTTCAAAATCATTTGAAGTGAGTAACACCATTAAACTATTTTTCTCCTAATATGAATTTTAAAGTCTTGTTCATTCAGGAGCAATGCGTATATCAAAATACCGCATGTTAAAAAATAGAACGTGGTTTTTCAGCATGGTTCACTACAGCGTCAAGATAATAATTAAAAAAATAGATATTACCACTAAAAATATATGGATGTTGTTTGTTCAAAGCAAAAGCCTTAAATGAAGGTGTTGTAACAAGTTAAAATATTTTGGGTCATTTCTTAAATGTTATAGTTTATTTTTAACCCGGCACATGTAATGAGGGTTTCAGTTAGATAGTGGGATAAGCGGCATATACGATAAAGAAGTGATTAATATTTCCTCGCAACAATCTAAAAGTGCGTACAATTTGACGTACCACTACGTGTTATAGTAGTAGTGATAGACTTTGAAGTCTACTGGACAATAAACAGCTATACATCAAATTGTAAATATATTTCATATAGCTGCTAGACACTTGTAATCACAAATTGATGGTCTGTCCGGCTGATCCTCATCTTTGACTGAACCTATGAAGCAAAATTTCCATATGCTGAAACCTCTCTTTTGTGTACTGTTTGGGAACTTGACTTTGTTTCTGACACGGAGTGTTTTGGATTCGGATATCTCAACTTTTGTAAATTTAACTTGGTTTTTAGGGGTAGGTTTTGGGGGTTAATGGTAGTTAGGGATAGGGTGGCTGTTACTGCTATTCGTTTCTAAAAGGGTCACGTTGAGAAAATTTCATCGATATGTAACATACTCTATATCGTATTGCTTTAATTTAAGGGGAACTTTTGGGTGTTGGTGGGATTTTTTGGTATGTTACACCAGATTTTGGACTTTTCGGGAGGTCTACAAGTAACCTCCGAAGCATGTGTAAAGTTTTGCGTTTCAAGCCAGTCAGGAACATGTCACAACATGTATATTTATTTCACAATTTGTGGGTTATTGTGCTACCCCTTAGGACTTTTCTTAAGGTTTGCATGTTACTCTTAAGCATGCATAAAGTCTTCTTTTATTTCTAGCTAATAGTGAACATGCCAAACATTTATGACAGTGAGTGAGTGAATCAGTCAGTCAGTCAGTCATTGGTTATTACACGAGAAAAAAACTATTTTGAGGGCTTATAACTCAGCATGCCATGAACCTCTTGACTTGAGATTTGGTAGTGTTATAAGAGATCTTGTTGGTAGTAGACTTTGGTAATTTGATGTTTCTGGGATTAGTAAGTAAGCAGTGGTGTCCTGACAATGGTAATTTATATCTTGCTCGGTATTTTTTTAGTGTTGTGTGTAAAGCTACTTGGCACCGCAGGTCGGGTCGGCTTTTAACTTGGCTGCGTGCGCTGCGGCTCACGCTGATTAATAGTTTTTAAAACAACTCAATACAGACATTCTACAGTCACCGAAAGCTCTGAAATGCTTGTGAAGCCATGGAGATAAACAACGCCCAATACGAAGCTATAAACTTAAGTAAGCTTTCAGCAAATTTTAATTAAAGATCATACTAGTGGATTTGTATTGATTTCGTTGCTGTGTCGAAACGAAATTAACCTACATGTTATAAATTAATCAACCTCCATATGTTATAATCATTAGGCACTTCTTCAAAAGAGTTTCAATAATTATGTAGTAAAATTTACAAGCAATATTGCGATCTAAAATTGAGGTAAGCGTATATCGGAATTTTAGTGGCGATTATACCATTTTGACAGGCGTTACCAAAGTGATCGTTTGCTTCGTTTTATGCAGCATTGACATTTGATTAAGCTGGGGATATGATTTTTTTGTAAACGAAATATGTATCACTTTTGTAGCGAACAACTAACACCAGTATGATTAGACAGTCGCATAGTGATTTAGATGAAATTAATTTATTTAGAAAATATTTGTATAGTCGTTTTTCTATCTTTGTCTACAAGTAGGTTCCATATGTTACAGTGACTAGTGAATCATTCCGGAGGACGGCATAACATGGATGTTAACAAGAGATTTAGTTTAGATACCATTCCTGAAGCACCGTAGCTAATATATTAATCAAAACCTGATTATCTGACACTTTAACTAGGATGGTAGGGAGTAAATCCAAATTAGCTTATCTTCCCATTATTAGCAAACTGTAAATAAGTAAATTAGTACATTTTGCCAATGATTCATATGAATAAAATTATATGTTTCACACTTGTTAGCAACTAATACATTTCTTTTAATTTTCTCCATTTTGGAACTTAACTTTAAGACATATGTACTAAGAATAAGTTATGAAGTTCAGGCATTTTTTTTACGTCTCACTAGGGACATGAAAGTGGATGCAAGACTGAGGCATGCAATTACTGAGACAGTGCTTAAATTCAATGCTCTTTGTACTATCTTCTCGTGTGTGTAGAGAGAATGTCTCATGGAAACATTACGCAAAATACCAGTGAGTAACAACCGCAGCTTATTAACTGGAAGCAGGCTCTTTTGGCCAAAATTGGTCATGATAAAAATACATAGAGTTGGGTTAATATATTGCAAGTGGTTAGAAATAATGGACGTAGGGATACCCAAATATTTGTTTATTGTAGTCAATATTAGTCTTTTTCAAAAAAATATGTTTTTCATACTCGTGAAGAATACGTTTCACAGTTTATAAAACTGTTTGTAGTTGAAGTTATTAACTTGATAAAATCTTTACAATTCAGGTAAACCTGAAATATGATTAAAGATCTGTACTTTTTTAGATTTCTTTTTGTTATCGAGAAAATATTGGTTGGAACTAGTCTCCTACATTGACCACAAGTTATGAAAGAGAATATAAGTAAATCGCAACTACGATTGCATAGCATTTACAGACAGTTAGAATCTGGAAGCTTTGCAGTGTTTGCTTGATGCACTGAAGAAATTAAACACACCACCGTTATCGAGTCTAAGATAAGGTTATCACCCATGGAATATCAGAATCTGCATGTGCGTGCATGCTTCTACGGCCAAAACAGAAATCGAATTTCCACGTGCAGTTTTAAATTGCAGCGATTGAAGGCTGAAATTCGTAAAAATCGTTGTAATTTGAACAATCAGAAGGTTGGAATTCATAAAACACTTTACCACACATAAGTTTGTGAACAATAGGTGCAACTTGACTTGGATATCCTATCTCACCCGCAGTATTTAACGGTTTTTGCGATTTCTGATTATGGTACCAATAATTTCGGAGATAAAAAATATTTCTAACTAAAAACGTCAATTCAAAGAAAATCTGTGAAAATAGCCACGAACATTTTATAGGCAAGACACATACTGATTGGGAACAATTAGTTGGCACAGAAAAGAAGCTAATATTTCTGAGATAGAATGTCGTATCTGTGCTTGAATAAATTTATATATGGTAGTATCTCAACACTTCCTTTCAATTTCACATATCGAACGCTACTAATGTATAATCCTTATAATAATTAATGTGAATATGAATATTTTAATTGATATCAGGAACTGTAATCTACCACCCAATAAAATACATGCACCTTCTCCGCTCCATTAACGTGCTGCTGCAGTAACTCTGTTAAAACTGAGGCATATGCGCCAACAAAGGTTTCTGTACCATGTTAAAAGATATCTCTAACAGGTAGCCTTTTCGCAATCCAAATCATTCATCGGGTTACGGTTAAGATTTCAATAGTCATGTATCTCAACTCCGTAAGATTTATAGAACAATTACAAGACATCAAGATGTAATGAGAGTACATATCGACCTGATCATTGAATGCGTAAGCCTGTCAATGAATTCAAAATTCAGATGAATATACGTGTTAAGTGATGAAAAATAAACTAATTATCTTTTCACACATACCACACATAAATGGTTCCTCGTCACTCCCATCTCGGCAATCTATTTCTCCATTGCAAACGAAAAATTTATGTAAACATATTCCAGTATTACATCTAAAGTAATAACCTTCACAGGTTTTTTGTGCTGTTGGTAGAAAAAAAAACATCAATTAGTTCTTTATTAATACAACGTTGAGAAGATAAATGAAAGTATTTATCACGGACCATATTGATAAAGGTGAAGTCAATAAAATGTAATTCACATACAAATCTTTACGTATATTGATTGAAATAAGTACAGGTACTTATCTGCAATGTTCGTAAATAAATTAATGTTAACCGTCTAGATATTATGAAGAGAATTGGAAAATTATCTAAATAATTATTTAATGTATATACATTTTAACAATGTTGTATCATCCATACCTAGGTATATTACCATATTGAGGTTTTATAGTACTAAGAGAAACACTGAAATTCTGGGCATATGGTTTTAACATCCATTCGCGTATTTTGGTATTAGACTCAGGAAATCCAACTGTGAAGAACACAGCAATCAAAATTATTATAAATTGATATAAGCCATTGGTATCAGCAAGTTAATGATTCAATTTGCATTACAGTTATAACGCTTTTGAGAAAATTTATCTTTTGCAATGTTTCATTAGGCATATTCTGAATACGTCATGCATTTGTTGTTGTTATTTCTGAAAGCAACCTCTTAATAATATAGTAAGCAAATAGATGAAATAACAATTTTAAGAACATATTGTGTATGGTTTATGTGATTGACGGAATACATTAGCATGTGTCGTGTTTTGAAAGCATAACTACAAACCCAATTCTCATATATTGTGAGTAGCGTATTGTACGTAGTCTTACCATAAATATCGTCAAAACTATGAAAGTAAATTGACAAAAAATCCTGAGAGATAATGTAATATGCTTATAATATGAGCACATGCAGATATGAGAAAAAGAAAGCACAAATAATTATTCAAAATGGAAACTTTTGGGACGCACAGAGCCCTTAAATCTTTGAGGCCACTCATCAATTGCATTACGCAACACATGGACTTGGAACTCTGCAAATACCTTCGCAAGAGATCGCTTTTTAATTGTTAACATTCGGAAGTCTTTTCTTGTAAGCCTTTCTTAAAACTTGGACCACAATTTGTAGTCCAAAGTGTTTAGGTTTGGACTTGAAGAAGGCTAATTTGAAGTCGAAATAAAGTCAGGAACATTTTCCTCTAGCTACTGCTGGGCTGTCCTAACTTTATGTGCTGGGGATTAATCCTGCTGGAAGCTACAGCTCTGTCCGTGGAGGAGGTTGTTGTTGAACCTCTTAACCAGTCCCTCAAGGGCTGTCTGCTTGTACACTTTGGCCGATATTTAGATGCATTTTTCACAGATACGGAGTTCCGTTATACCCTCGTAGTTCACACCTCACCACACCATGACTGATGCCGGTTGATGACCTCTTTGGAACCTTTGAGCCTTTTCACCAACTTCTCTAGATGATTTTGATATTCCCTTTCATTTTGGGCATTGAAAGTCTATTCAACACTGAAAACCTTCGAATCACTGAACAGGATTAGACTGTGACAATTTTCTACGTAACGAATACGTAAGCGCTTTGATTTTAGGAGCTTCTAAGCTTCAGCTTATTTTCCAGGATATCCACTTCGCGTCGTTTCTAAACATAAAGTCCCAGGTCACTGCTCAACGTACAAGTCATAGATAGTATTGATACATTTAGCTCAAACGCATCACTGACAATCTCTTTACCGGATTTTTGTGCAAAAGTACCGCCGCTGCATTAACCACTTCTGGAGCATTAATCACTTCCTTAACTTGGGCGGTCCTTCATCCTTTCAGTTTCATTGAACCCCTGGGCAGTGCTATACTCGAACCTCTTGCTAATTTCCATCTTCTAGAGGGTTTCGAAAATCTCCCCTGCTAATTTTCGTAACTTATGAAGCGCTATCACGGCTACATGATTTTCATAGACACCCCATTTCATTGTACAATTTAGTACAAACAGCTTTCCACTTCTACAGATAAACTAGCTAAGACTCACGTTTCATCCCATACTTTGGGATTTTGCAGGCGTTTAGGAGCAGACACACAACCTTCTTCAAAAGCTGTGACAGTATTTATGGTAAGGCTAGGTATTTACGGTTACAATATATTATGGAATGGTAAGGGTTACAAACTGCAATGCTATATCCAATGTTTTGGAATGGTTTGAGTTTTATATATATACTTACAACCGTGACTTTCGAGGAAATGGACTAAAATAGGATTTTCGGTTGGCAAAATCTTGAATGAGCGTTGCCATTTCATTTAATTCTGAGTTTACTTAACACAAGAGAATACTTTAACAGTAATGTTTTGGTTTATCTTTCTGTGACCGTTTCAATTTGGTAGTTTTGCTAGTTGTGACCTATTCTCAAACTTAAAGGTACCTCTCTGCACACCAGAAAGGTCTATTGACCTAAGTGAGGAATATGGTAAGCTATAGATAGAGAAAAATATCCTGGCTATATTAGAGACTCACCTTACCAAAATACATCTACAGTAAATGAAAATCGGTTTTAGGAAATGTAACATTCCGAATAAAATATATATTTGTTTAGGCTGGTATAGATTAAATCGGATTCCTACCTCATTGTTATGGTATTTTAAGGTTCTTAATTAATAACATAATCACAAAGCTGGTTTCAGATAAAAAAACATATCTTTAAAAACATTTGAAACGATTCCGTAAGAAAAAAAAGAGATTGAATTTGTTTTCAGTTTTGGATTCTTTACACTTTACTTTGATTTGCTTTTAATTAGTTTTCTTGCTTTAAGTTTACTTTCCTGTTACGGATTCGCTTAGTCTCGTTACTTCAGATCAAATAACATTAACTTTCGAGATCAGGATTAATATTGATTTCCACGAAAGGAAATTCCATAACGATAACTGTCAGAAAATCAGATTAAAAATAGCAATATATCGGATAAGTATACAATAAAATACTTCGTTTTCCGTAGTGTTGGGCAAAAACAGCCTTTCGCAAAAATAATCGCAACACTGAATTACTGAACTCAATCGGTTCCTATTACTTAAAAGTGTCACTTTATACGTTAAACTTCCTAATACGCTTCATTTATGCTTAAAATAAATCAAATATCCTTATAGCCTTTAAAGTGTCCTTACGGAATTCTAACTCCATTCACTTATGAAAATATATCAATCAACTGTATACCTCTTCGCCGCTGCTGTCATACACATTTATCAACCACTCCGGAATTACGCTTCACTTAATAATACATTCATGTACGTAGAATAGATTCTTCGTTGGAACTGTTTGATACAATTAACTAAAATTTCCGGTCATCCTCCAAACAACTGAAATTCCAAAGCTGCGAACTGAGTATTTTCAAAGCGGAAATATAGCAATAGAGTCGCCTAACGCTAATACGGGGCTTGTCATCAATTTTCCCTTTTAGAAAAATGTAATAAAGGAAAATTTAAGAAAGTATAATACTTCCTCGGTAGCAAATCTTGATTGAAGCTATGCTATCGTTATCTATAAGAGGAATAGGTGACTACCACATTAGTGCCACAAAACTACCACTAAAAGTATGCCGACTCGAACGGGGTGTAATATGACTCAAACTTGCCTCCACAAGGAAACTATTAATTCAAAGTGTCTCAAGTATAATACTGTACGTATTATTTTCACAATTATTTGAATAATAAGACGTTTCCGTTTTAAGCACACGAGATTCTTATTTGAAATTATTGTAATAAAAATTAGTTCATTAAACACACAAATTATTTGCTAAAATCCGACAAGTCCTGCTACATTTGAAATTAAACACTTCACATTATGTTACGTTCTTACAACTGCCGCTACTGCTAAGCCGAACCCTCCGCATTGGGTCTCTGTGCAGACTTCTAGACAACTCTTTCCATTATCGAAGACTGAACCGAGCTTTTAACTTACTAAGACGAAAATTTATGCAAACGTTGTGAGTCAGTGAGTGACAGGCCTTACGTCAAATTTATGCTCCTACCAATGGCATGTTTAACTTCGCAAAATTAGGTGTGTTTTTTTACCAAAAATCGAACTACGTATTTTAGCCAAACCTGTAGAGTATAGTGTGCTCTAGTGGTCGCTGGAAAGGGAAAATATGGATATCTGCTCGTAGCCACCTAGCAAATACAAAAGCTGTTTTACTAACTAGAAGGACTGTCTTCCCCGTACTTTTAACCTACATTTGAAGCTGTTACTCTCCTCCTGTGAGCTTCCAATTTTCTTAGCATTGTTTCACGGTTTAGCAAATACTACCATTTATATATATCTCAAATACAGAAATTATTCACCCACAATATAATTATGTTCTCAAACATAGTATATAAATTATCACATAAATGAACAAAGAAATGGTGTAAGATAGGTCAACCCAAAGATAGATAGTAATTAATTTCACATTAATCACCTATTCATATATAACCAGTGTTGTTATATTTTTTTCAAATATTTCCCATCTCGTCACATGCAAATTATTTGTGTATCTATATCGAGAGAACTTGGCCATGTCAATGTTGCGACTTGTCTGTATATTAATTCAAATTTTGTTACCTGATTCACATTTGGTATTTTGTAGACCAAATTACAAAAAAATACTTACATTATGAGGTCCTAATATGAAGTACCATACCTCTGGTAAGCCCCATCATGTGATAGGTTTCTTAACGCTTCATGTTCTTCTCCGTTCATTTCACCCCAGAAGATGTTCTAAATTTAACTAAACTAGTTGCACTTAGAATCGCAGTATTGCCATATCATTTCGAACCACCGACTCATTTTAAAGTGCGTATGTTATTTTTATAGTTTGATAATTCTCCATCCAGTCTAAGTCTCCTAGGTTTATTCAGAATGCTTCGGTTGTTCGCAATAAATTTTGCAAATCAGTCCTTTTCCCATTCGAACTCAAGCAATTCTAATTATTTTTCTGAGCTTCTTACAAATTTACAATACTGGAATATTATATAAACTAAATCTACTTAGAAATCTCTCATTTCATGTCCCAGCAACCTTTCGTAGAAAGATGATTCATCAATTATGAGGCGGACGACATTTGCCTGTACAGACCTGAAACATTACATAAACTGAGATGATTGTTTCTGGGTAAGAAGAGTTCGAAATCAAAGAGAAGGCATATTATGTGATACAATGTACAAAATACTTGGACATTTAATTTATCTTTTTTATGAAATTATACATATGAAAGATAGTGTGTAGACATAGTATATTCATATACATGCCTAAATCAATTCTGTTTCCAACAGCACCTGAAAAAGTATACAGTTCCACGAAAATATAGTTAGGTTTAGGGGACATCTAAACACATCAAATATCACATCATTTTTTAGACTTCAAAGTGCAAGTAAAGAAAATATTATGAACTTTAAAAAATGATTTGGTATGTTATTAATATGTTTACTTCTACGAAAATGTGACCTCACACTATATTAAACAGAAGGTTGATTAGATTCAAGTATTTCAGTATCATGTAGAAGTGAACTGCTGCTCATATCATGTTAAACTAAATTAACAGAAATTAAGCTAATACAGTACTTACCACACGCTTCAGGACTCTCGTCACTACCATCAACGCAATCCTCATCTTCATTACACATTAAATATCGTGAAATACATTGTCCAGAAGAACATTTAAATTCATTATCTTGACAAATGCGATTCTCTGTTTGGAGAGAGGTAAGTAAAATGACATATATTCAGTATATATAAAACTTATTCCCCTTTCGCACTTTATTAAATTTATAGCATTAAATAAGCATTACAGAACTTACAAAATATAATAATGTTCTTGCAAAATCAATATATTTGTTTTGTTTCGTAGAAACCCAGAAGTTTTATGTTTCCTTCAAATAGAACAAAATGATAATATCGATATACAGGAAAGAAGAAAAATTGAACATTTCTTTCATCTGTATAAGTAAAACATTGTTTATAACACTCATAAATATTCATGTTAATACATATTTCTGTACAGCATGCTGTAAATGAAAGAATCGAAGTTATATGCAAACTCTCATTACAGAGCATTTCCTATTAGATGAAAGCATCATTCCGCTGATCCAACTTATTGAGCTTCAAACAAAATGAATTTATATTTCTCAGTCAGCGTTTAGTCATTAAATCATCTAGATAATAATAAACATACTAAATTTGCAGGTAGAAGATGGGGGTAGTAAATGATCAATTTAATTTTGGTGTTTATTTCTTATTGCTATGGAAATCCATTAAATAAACAGTTTCCTACAGTTCTAACACGTACTACACAATGGCAGCTTGGCGCTTGGGAAGATTCAATATAAAAGTGTAAAATAATATGCAAGCGTCACACACCAAAGAGAGGCATTCGAGCCGGACCCCAGGCTGGCTATTTGTTAACAACTTTTGCAATATTATGTTACACAGTCTGGCAATTTGAAATCAAACCAGGAGATGTAGAAAAAAAGAGAGTGAACATAGAAAATGTCTTAGCTTGGATCATTCACAATACGACCCTACTGCATACACACATTGCTGCGCCTTGACCGTCAGGGCATAGAAGGGTTGCTGCTACTCCTTCTGTGCAATGCTGTTTAAAACCCATGTTGTAGTCCTGTTGATAGTCGTTACGTTATCAAAGAACGAACCTTTGAGTGCAGGCTTGAGTTTAGGAAATGGAAAATAATCGCTCGGAGCCAGATCCGGTGAATAGGGAGTGGGACAACATACAGATCCCTTTTGCGGCCAAAAAGTCATTTCACAATAACTTCCTTGTGACCATTACCATGGAGCAGACGCCACTGAACATCGCCCCGATACTCGTCCCTCACACGAGTGATACGTTGCAGTAACCGCTTCAATACTTTAAGGCAAAAATAAGGCATTAACTGGATGGTTCAGAAGTCAATCAGTGCAAGTCAGAAAATTGAAACTGAAAAGATGATAGTTTTATTCGAATTGCAATACAAAATTCAGGAAGGAATTCATTGATTGTGCTGCTATCTGGCAGATAAAAATGACATAATTGACTTACTTGTTTGTGCCCATGAAAGAACAGGTAATTCGTGTTCAGAACGCGTGAGTTATCATTTTTACTTACACTGATTGTCTTCTAAACCATCCAACAGGCTGTCCTAATGGCACGAATGCCTTATACATAATTTGCTTACTATAATAAAAACAAAACTTGATTTTGGATTTTGACTGGTTCAGAGTTTTTATTATTGTTATTATTATTATTATTATTATTATTATTATTATTATTATTATTATTATCGCCTTTTGAAGAGTTAGGAGACTTCTACTCTGAAATCTAACATCTTGTCGACGGGTCATATTGAAAAATCCATGTCTCACCCGCAGTAACAATACTCAGGAGAAAGTTAGGGTCCCTATTGGCGGTAGCAATCAGTTCTTTGCAGTGATCAATCCTGTCTCTTTGTTAATCATTTGTTAAGGAATGAGGTACGAAAAGGGCATAGATTTTCCTCTTATTGAGATCCTAGGCTATTACTTGCCGTACAGTTACCTTATTTACGTTCAACTCGTAAGCAAGGATTTGCAGTGTCGCATTTCGGTCATCTGTGATCAGTGTCCTCACATTACCCACCAATTCCTATGTTATCACTGTCTATGCTGCACTCAGATGTTCGTCGTCTTCAATTGACTCCCATCCCTCACTGAAACCCAAGTGCCATCCTAATAGACGCCCAAGAAATAAACAAGTGGCCACATACGCGTACACGTCTTGAAACATTTGATAGTTTGCTGCAGCAGTCTTACCCAGACGCGCACAAAACTTTATGTTCGCTTTTTGTTCCATTTTGAAATTACGACGTAGCTTTGAAACACCTGTCTGCACACATCACGCCCTCACACGTAACTGTCAGTCAAAATCAATACACATGGTATCGGATACTCATGAAACATTCCTCTTTTATCTGCACTTCACTGCACTTGCACAGCTGCGCCAACTGTTGAGAAAAATCAGCCTCATTATCAAATTGCCGCACTGTGTATGCGTTGAAACCCGGCTATATTTCACATATGTCGTTTGCGGATATAGCTTCATAAAATCTTCACTTCTCACTAAATAGGAGGGCAATTAATATAGTTTTCATTAAATGTATATACATTCTTTAGTAGCAGCGTCCGTTGTTCCGTAAACGTATAATTTATTGTCATGTTATTTATTCAGACTTCTACTAGATGGAAGAACAACTATATTTAATAAATTGTCTTGTTCAAGTACATGAGAAAGTAATCAGGATGCATAGCTAAATTTTACACAATGTAATATTTGTTATTGTGCATGTTTATGTGCGCTGCTCCTAATGTAATAAGTACATCGCACATACACACAACAAACGAAGCTCCCCATTAGTAAGTCGTCGGCTGAGAGTTTTAAGCTCACCTCATTCCAATAAAAGGATATAAAACTTTAAGAGTAAATGAGAAATACTAACGGCTTCACTATGGCGATTAATAATAATAATAATAATAATAAAGAATGAAAAGGTTCTATCTAACAATAAAAGGCTAAGTAGTTAGAATAACCATTTAATTCTCAGCCGACGAAGCGTCGAGGCATTGTTCCAAATATGAAATATATTATGTGTAATAATTTATTTCCAAATAAAAACAAATTTATTGTATTTACCGAGAAATATTCTACAATAAATTCTACATTTCTGTAATAAAAATTAGCGAGAATTCAGAATTCGGAATTTCTACATTTCGGATTACCAGAATGTTGTAATTTTACAAAGTAGGAATTTTGGATTGATTTCTATGGGCGTTATCACCAAATTATGGAAAGCAACGTTTCACGTGGGCCTCCAATTTGTAAATTTGTCATCAGGCGTATCAATAAGATATATTTCGAAACAATTGAGGAAACTCTTGTTGAACATTGTGTTAGCGGCGTTCGGAATTCCGAAACTGGAATGCTATTAATAATTCCGCTAGGCATTTCGAAAAGTTGGGTAATTTTTAAAAGAAAATCTTACAACATGTGGTGTAAATATTTGGTATAGTAATGTGTAGTAAAGCTTATATAAATCTGTGTTAATTTAAATTAGTCGAATACAAATGTTTATAATTCCTTATATGAATATTTTTCATCAACTATTAATATAGAAGTGTGGCACGTCCAAGATTTTCGTGCACAAGGGACGTATCTTCTATAGACCAGGAATATATTCCCGCTAAGTGATTGTTTAGTATAACTTCTTCACATTTTCCTCTTATCATGAATATAACACCGGCGTCCCCAAAAATTAATATTAGGAGTAGAATTTGGTTAGTTTAAAAAAGATAAAACAATTATTACATACGTTATTGTATTAATTCTATAAAAATTAAGGAATTTTCTCTCGAGAAGGCGTGTGCTCTCCGTGACATGTCTGAATCTGCCGTTGATATTAAATTTAGGTTTGTACAAAATTTTATGTTAGAAATAAAACTTTTTCTTAGATATTTTTTTTAAATAAAGCTAGAAATATTAAAGCTATTTCCATTCAGAGGGAGTTCACCATCCGTGCACCTATCTGGATATGCCACTAAGAGAATTTAAAATACATATTATTACCCTATATTCTTCTAAGATATGTAATTCCACATATCTTGCGAAATACTTTAGTTGTAAGGCTAATTACAATAATCAGATGATGAGAGTCAGTAGCTCCCCCCCCCCTTATGTGGTTAGTAGTGCAAATTTAACATTGGTATGCGACTGTTAACTGTTTTTAGAATATTAATTACATCAGAGTAAATGGGACAGTGAGACTTTAAAATGCATACCTTTCTTGAATATTACCACATATTAGAAATCATTATTTTCAAGGATCGAAAAGTAAAAGTATTTGTTTTTAGCATGTGTAATCTCTGTTTTAAAGAAAGCACGAAATATAGAGTTATTGCTCGGTCTACAGAACAGTTCAATGTACATGGCTCATATAGAGTTAATCAACACATTAATATTATTGAAAACAAATTAAACTTCAATTACATTTTAGAATGTTAATTTTAGTAAATTTGTAATTTTTATTGAGAAAAGTCACATCCTTAATATGGCAGTTTTATATGCGGGAAATTAGTATAGAAAATTGCATTGGCAACAGAACAATGTACAGCAGGTAATGTACTTCTAGAAGACTTTTTTTTCTGTACTACTAACAGAAGATGTTCATTTATTTTAAAGAATGACAATACTGTATTACATTTTAAATAATATTAATTTCTCTCTCTAGGTATTTTTTATTTGATAATAATACTCACAACCCAAGCATAGCCTCCTAAAACATTGAAAATATTTTAAGACCATCATTATATATGTGGGCATTTTAATTTATGTACAAGAAAATAGATGTCCCTCTACATTCCATGACCAAATTTTCGATAGCAGCTGTTTTCAAAATTGTACTTGGCAAACTCCAACTTTCCAATCACCTTATAGAATAATATAAGTCTCATTCCTTGACTATGGTGTGACTTAAGAGTATTTATCTAGCAGTGCTTTTAAATAAAGAAAGCACAGTATAGGTTTTGGACATTTCGTTAAGATATTACAACCTTAGGCGACAAAGGGCAAAACAGAAAACTGCTGTGCTCGTTTTGGTCCTCTTTCAAAGTTTATTCGTCATCAAATACTCAAGGTGTCCTGATTCATTTTTAAGTAGGAAGAGCTTTCCGAGCTCACTTTAGAATGTAGTTCTCGCCATTGTTACGTAAGTCTGTTCCTAGTGAAGGCACTGTCAAACCACAATCAGTACATATTTCTCCCCAGCTTTCATGTTATTATAGTCTTCTCTGCTAGAAACGTCAAAACATATACCAACTACGGAAACTAATTATTTAGTTTTAATATTGAACTTACCACACACTGTAGGTGTCTCGTCACTTCCATCTGCACAATGATTGACTAAATCACAAACACGTCTGTTTGGTATACAAAGACCAGATGGACATCTAAACTCATTTTCTTCACACGTTCTGTTTTCTATGTTCAAAAAGAATAATAAAATAATTCTACACTTGAATTGCAAAATCCAATTACACTATACATTCATATTCAAATAAAAACAACGTGTGTATAAATACAGTTCGAATCTAGATTACTCGATATTGCAATATTTGAAACACGCAGTCAGCAAGTATTCTAACGTAGAAAAAATATATGGCCATAAAGTAATGCATACCGAATTTCGACAAAATTTGGAAGGTACTACTACACATAAAATATAGGGAAAAGTTATTTATTTTCCTTTTCTGCAGAAAACGGTTAGAGGCTTCGAAATCCCCCTTCAAATATATTTCAGGTGACGCTGTGATAAAGTTATGTAAGATTGGGTTGAAGCTTTGTGCATATATAGTAGACAAAGTAAGTGAATATGAGAGGCTTTTACATTTTTTCCGGATAATGCTTTAAGTGAGGCAACGAGAGTATACGCCCCCCCCCTTATAAGTACGTTGTCACATAAACGCACCATTTTGGGTAAACCGACCCCAGAACTTAAGTAATTGTCAAGCCTATTGTCAGGTAAAGTCAGATTTTGCTAGAATTCAGAGACTAAATATCATTACTAGAAGCACGATTGCAAAATAAAATCTAGATCATTCACAGTACATAAAATTAAGAAATTTACCAGGTGTTTAAATATCAAACCGGAATTTGTGCATATAAGGCGTTAGCTGTCACTGTGGTTACCGTAAAGCTGCGTCCTTGGCACCACTTGCTTGTTTTGACTGCTGATAACGATTTGAAACTCACAACCAGACACGTTTAATGTCATAGTTTCATGTTTCATTAACATTTGCATATTGTGTCTTTAAAACCACACTGAGAAAAATTTACCTAGTCTAGGTAGCATTACAGACTTGTAAAGTTGATTTTGTCGAGCCTGAGTACATAAAGTCCGGAATGTTGGAGCCTACCAGGTGTATGCATAAGTATTTTCCGGTTTACCTAAGAGATGGCACCAGCGAAAAGTACGCAGCGTATTCATTTGACACATACGTCATTCTGTCCGTCTGACATTAAACTACAAACACACACAACTTGAGACCGCCAAACACTAGCGTCTTTGTTTTATCGTTTAGTGATCATGTCAAAGTTTGTGCCTGATAAAGAACATTTGCGGCACGCATTGCTTTTATTATTTAATCAAGAGAGAAATGCTGTTGAAAGTCATCGTGTGCTCGTAGAAACATATGGTGAACACGCTCCATCGATTACAACATGTGAGACATGGTTTCTACAATTTAAAAGTGGTGATTTCAATGTGAAAGACAGTGCGCGCTCTGGTAGACTACAAAAGTGCGAAAACGAGCAATTGCAGGTGTTATTGGAGGATGACCCAACTCAAATTCAACAGCAATTGGCAAAAGCATTAAATGTGTCACAAGAAACAATCAGAAGACGTTTACGAGCAATGAGGAAGATCAATAAACTGGGTAAATGGATCCCACAAGATTTGAATGAACGTCAAATGGAAAATCGCAAAATCACTTGTGAAATGCTGCTTCAACGCCAGGAAAGAAAATCCTTTTTGTATCGAATTGTGACGGGTGACGAAAAATGGATTTATTTTGAAAACCCGAAAAAGAAAAAATCGTGGCTTTCACCTGGCGAAGCCAGTCCTTCAACACCAAGGCCAAATCGCTTCGGCAAGAAGACCGTGCTTTGTGTCTGGTGGGACCAGAGCGGTATTGTGTATTATGAACTCTTGAAGCTCGGCGAAACCGTTAATGCACAACGCTATCGCTAACAAATGATTAATTTAAATCACGCATTGATCGAAATTCGACGGGAATAGTCCCGAAGACATGCAAAGTGATTGTGTTACACGAGAATGCGCCGTCTCACACAGCAAAACCAGTGAAAGACACCTTGAAATCGCTTGAATGGGACATCCTTCCGCACCCGCCGTACTCCCCAGACCTGGCACCATCTGACTACCACCTCTTCGTAATCAATGGGGCTCGCGCTCGCAGAGCAGCACTTCAGCAAATTTCGAAGACGTTGGAAAATGGCTCAACGAATGGTTTACCACAAAAGACAAGCAGTTTTTCTGGCACGGTATGCATTAATTACCTGAAAGATGGGTGAAATGTGTAGAAGCCGATCGCCAATATTTTGAATAAAACAAAATTAATTTCCCTTGAAAATTACGTGTTTTCTTTACCTCAAAAACCTGCAAAAACTTATGCATACACCTGGTGAAACATTACAGGCTTGCAATCCAGTACCTACTTTATGACGAAAGTAATGCAAATTGCGATACAAAATAGATGTAAGGTCCAGAAAATGTGTTTTTGATATTACAGTGAGTAGAAAACATGTTAAAATGTATTGAGTAAGGGATAAAATCATGTCAGTAAAGGCATTTTGTCATGATAATGACACTTGTGCATTCCGAGAATGAAAATAGGGCTAATATTTGTACTATGTAACAATTTGTACACAGAACGGATTTTCGGTCATTGCTTGTAACGGGAACATACTACAGAGTTAGTATTTATAAAGTCTAGTAAAGAAGTCCATAGCATAGAAAATATAAGTAACGTAAAATCCAGAAAATGGGAATAAACACAATCAGAAAGGTATACCGATTGCTAGACGTGGTTTCACAATGATGTACAAACTCTCTTGTTACTTTAATATTACAATTAATATTACAGTACAGAGAGCAAGACAGTATTCTTGATGTTGGTGGTATAAAGGCGCCAAGATACCTTTGTAGTAGTACCCATAATTCCATACGCATTGAAAACTACGATTCATTTCCTTCCTCGGCACTGCGGAGATAGCCTATTATCGTTGGAAACGGTGGAGAATTGTGTTCTTTACAATTGTTTGTGTTGTCTATTTCCTGGATATAGATGCATACAATACATCGAGGATATTGTTTCACAGAAAGAGCTCTATGTTGTAATGTAATAGACCCTTTCAATGGATATTGTCACTACAGTACATACCGAATTTAATACATACAGGGTGCTCCAGTCTTCTTTGACCATCGACTTGTCTTGAAAGCAGCAACCAGAATTTCCCTTTTCCTGATGTAAATGTCAAGGTGAGTGTGTGGAGTATTTTTCTGGGTATTCTACATTGTTTGTTATCTCGAAATTTGATCTTTTGGATTCACATCAAATATCTTATTTGGAAATGTGATATGAATTTGAAGTTGAATTTTGAGAGAAATACAATAGTGAGAGCCTATTTAAATGTTAAACCTTCCCCTATTGGACATTTATGAAAATACATGCTCACCACTACTTGCTTTGAAGATAGGTTGACCGTTCAAGAGTTTTAGATCACTCTGCAGACATTGAGTTCAGTATGTACTGTAATGACGTAATATCCTTACAAAAAGTAGAAGGAAGTACATGGTTACATTTAAATACAGGGTATTTTATTAGAAATAATGTTTTCTCCACGTACTAAATGCATCTGTATGCATGGAGTAATGTCAAAAAGTGAGGAAAGAATGACTTATTACACATATTGTAACGTTCCCTAATCAAGAATCCCTATGTTTTGTCCTGATTATATGTATTTTCTACGTATGTATGCGTTTCATAGACGTAAATATTACGGCTTCTAACGTAATGACATGATACAGATACTGTACAGACGACTTGCCAGAATATTTTGTCACAAATACAATGTTAAACGTACTACTTCCCAAATCATCACTGAATACGTGCATTCCTTCCAAATGGGTACCGGTACTCATAAAAACAGTCTGAAACACTACATTTCAGTGTTATTTAGTGCAGTGTTCTGTATATAAATATAATAATACGATGCGGGCGTAGAGTTTTGTCTTTCCTTCCGTACGTTTGTCCTGAGTGCAAGCTTCACCACTCCCTTTGTGATAATAGTCTATGCGTAAGGATTATAATGCATTCAAGTGGTGTTTTTTTTACTTCCCATTAGGACGTTCGCGCAGTAGTGAATGTAATTTTCACCATCTATTTGATGATAGAGTCTGGACATAAGTAGACCAGTGCAGTCCATGACCGACTTTTTCTCCTTTTTTCCGGACTTATTTTCATGTTGGTCCAGAGGAATATCTAAGCACCCGCTTTCGTAAGAGTATTTTACTGTGATTTTTTCATGCCACATGAGCTTTCAACATGACAGGTAATGGTCTCCCTTGATTACTACTATTAATACCGGTGACCTCTTTAATTTTAAGCAGAATAGTAAGGGGAAAATGTACGTAAACTGATCATATAGTTTAACATTATCCATATTGCCATAACGTCTAGACGTAATAATGTTGTCGGGTAGGACAACGACTCGAAGGTTCCGAGTTTGAGTCTCGGCAGGAGTATGGGTGTGAATTTTAATGGCTAAAGGGAGAATCGTGACGGGCTGAAGTCCAAAGTTACTAGACTGCCCGATATAAAAACAATGTTTACCAACGTTTGCGTATAATGTTGCAAAAAAGGCTAGAAATATGTACAATTTCTCCAGAATAATATGGACAAAATGTACGTAAAATGACCATATAATTTACATCCTCCATAATGTGACAACGTCTAGATGTAATAGTGTTGCACGTAAAACACTAGAAAATAGTACAATTTCTACCGAAATTTCTCTCAAGGCAGGATTAAACAGAAACCAAGTTTTTTTTGTTTTAGTTTTTTAATTTAATTGTTTATCTTTTATTAAAATCGACTTTTTGATTTAAATTAAAAATTTTGATTTAAATATCTTGCGGCACTGATCCAGTTACTAAGTTATTTTTTCTTTCTTTCAAACGCCTTAGCCAGTAAAAATTTAAGTAAAATTTAGAAATAGTTGGTGTTTGCTACACAAGACAGAAATGGAAAGTGGGCTATTACAAAAAAAATGCAATAATTTTACAAAGAAAAGAAGATTTGGCGTTACTTACATACGGTACATTTCACAAAGGAAAGTCAACATGTAGGAAATGTCTACTTTACTTTCGTCTTTACAAGATGAATGGAGTGTTCTCAAAGGTGTTTACACCGTAATTAAATCCGAAAAAATACAATTTACCATGTTTCTACGTCTCAGCTTTCCTTCTAAAATACCATCTCTGTCTCCTTTCCTTCCTATGTAACTCCATATTTTATAATCGCAATTGCTTTATAATGGCACATCTCCCAAACGAAATGTTCCACGATTTAAGTTTTTTGACATTTTTTAGTTCATTTTAGTTACAGTTTTCAGCTCTCAAAATTCTACTATCAATTTGGGAACACCATATGACAAGAAATTCCATACAATATGAGAGTTATTTTTAGCCGCCCTCGCTCACTGGTTGAGTGTTCACCTCCTATCCGTGAAGTCCTCGATTCGGTTCCTGCTCGTGCCATGTGAATTTGTGGTGAACGAACACGGTGTGCGTGGGTTTCGTCAGGGTTCTCTCATTTCCTCCCATTTTCTTCATTCCACAATAACTCCCAACATCATCCATTCGCTCTGATCGAAATTTGCGTAAAGGTCTTACATTAAATTCAATTCAGTAAGGACTATTTAATACATTGAAATCAGTAGTGGATTTCAATTGGTTTGAAATAACCTTGCTTTAAACACATAGTTTTGCATTTTCATCCCTCAGCACACACACACACATATAAACTTTATATTTCCGTTAAGAATAAATTATTTTTTAGCAATTTTTTAAGAAATTTCAACATTTGATACAAATACATTTTGAATAATAAAAAAATAAGTAATGCTACGATACAACAGTATTTGTTTTGTACACAAAAACTGGATTTTTTGTTTTCTTTGTGTTCGTTTTCTTAAGTATTAGAAAAATTAATATATTTGTAATATAAATTGTTAACGTATAATGTGAATAGGATTCCTACGTTCTCTTCTAAAATTTCGCATGTAATGTAAAACGAACCGATGAAATAGGTTGTTAAAATTCTGAATCCATCACTTTGATTTGGATTTATATCATACAAGCTGCTAGTAGATTTCTAAACAAGTGTAAATCAAGAGGGGTAGACATTTTAAGTCTTGGGCACTTTTCTCTATGGTAGCGTAAATCTTCGAGGACGGCTAATGTTTTGAGTCGTTGCCGACTTTTCTTAAAATAATTGTAGCTTCAGCTGTAATTGCAGGAGAACAATAAATGTGGGTTATTTTGTTTTCAAATAGTTCCCCAAATAAACGAGGTATAGATCACTAGCGTAGCAATGCAAACATAGGAGGGAGAGGCGTCAAAGTCCAATTTTGGTTTATTAAAAAATATTTTATTCTCATAGTGGTTTTCCTTATGACATTCTATGTGCAATTTGATAGTAGAATATTGTCCCTGGTATCATTTCCTTCCTTACCAAAGTGATGGAGGATACCAAATATCCGCAACGAAATTCTAAATATTCTTCATTACTCGTTTTTGTCAAGGGAATCTACTGACAAAATACACCTGACCTAAAAAATGAATTTAAGGTGACAT
Source organism: Lepisma saccharinum (assembly GCA_022664845.1). NCBI lineage: Eukaryota > Metazoa > Arthropoda > Insecta > Zygentoma > Lepismatidae > Lepisma > Lepisma saccharinum. Next base: position 36,741 of record JAGDQP010008363.1, on the reverse strand, counting down.
TGTGGCCACAGGGCTCTTACATTTCACCGTTTAGAGAACGAGAACTGACCGACATTTTAATAAAATTGGGACAAAAATATATTTTTTGAATTTAAGTTATAAACGGTGGCTCGTACAGAAGTTTTGCAAGAGTACAAAATGTTTCTCTTTTCTTCTGGATTATTTATTACGTTTTACCGTTGTAACGAACGGTTTCAAATTTATCACTGGTTTTAATGTTGCAAATTTCAAATTTTAAGAATTAAACAGATTTAATTTTGTAATTCAGGATAAAATAAAAATGTGGAAACCACTGGTAATTCGAAAATGGCTATAAGGCGTGAGACCAAAGTTGAGATATCGACAACATAGGGACGAGCTTCATATCGTATATCTTAAAAACTTCTATCTTGGATTGTCACGAATTCAAAATGAAAATAACATCATGCTGCATATCGTTTTCGGCAAGCTCATTCCCAGATATTCAAATGAAGAGGACCTGTCAGTTTCATAGTGAAAGTAATATTTTCGTCACCATTTCAAACCACGGCGAAGACACTGGCATATGTTCAACTTTGTCGAATTTGTAGTTCCAGAGATTCAAGTAGAAGGACCTACAAACAGACAGGACAAACCCTTTATTTTCCCTAATTAACAAACGTTCACACTGATACGCTAATAATTAAATTTACGTGAGATAACATGGGAGAGACAATGTAGCGAATGAAGGAAACGCACATATTTTTCTCAATGTAGTTACAAGCCGAAAGCAACTGGACCACAAAAAAAAAACAAGAGGTCGTTCGGAGGACAATATTAGAAAATATCTTCGAGGAGTAGTTTCTTGTGAATAAACTTGGATTAATCTTACAAGTATGGCGTATGTTTGTTAGTGCAGCGATAAGCTTGCGAGTTCCTTAAGACATAGAGTGAGAAACTTGTAAGACTATGTTGTTATTAGAAGCTAAATGTTATTATTTCATCTGGTTTTCGGCGTGATCATTACCTCTACTTCAGTCTTTTGAGTAATTAATATGCAGTTGCAATAATAAATATGATACATGAAGGACAGAATAACTAGCTTCAAGCTGCGAATATTATTTTATGCTAAACGCGGAACAATTTTATTATCAGCGTTTAAGTTAGAATAAAGGTGAAGTTTGCAACACTGCATTATATTCACATATGGTATTTATCGCCACCAAAAGAGAAAAAGCATTTCGAGCAAGACGACGTAACGATATTTGCAAAATACTCTTTAGTTTATGAAGGCCACACTGCCCACTCGAGGATATCACATTATTACCCTGAATATCTACATATTTAGTACAAGAGATCTCCTTAAAAAATTATACTTTTATATTTCTTATATAATTTGTAGATATGTTTATATGATTTACTTTTAAGTATCCGATTTAAGTTGCAAGCTGTATAATTTGTATCAAAAGAGAGTGGATGTTTCATGTTTAAATCTATCTTGTTTCTGTTTAGATCACAATTTTAGTTTCTAGAATAGTCACATACAAATTTCATTTAATTATGTTTGTTCAGGTTTGGTAGATATACACTTTTTACTTACTGCATATCTCGGTATCTTCATCGCTTCCGTCAATGCAGTGTACGCGAGTATCACAAACATATGACTTCCAGATACATGTTCCATCTTTACAAAGGAATGCATATTCTTGACATCCATGAGACCCTTAGTAGATAAAAATATATTTTTTACACTTTGTAAAAAATCAACTTTTAAATTAACATTTGCTTGTATGTATCGTATTAACGAACACTTATTAAAGCTGTGCTCAATACTACTAGCTATCACCAAATAAACTGATTGTATACCCAACAAAATCGAAGTTAAAATATATTGAATTGTACGCTTATACAATTTGAGATCAGTCAAGGATATCTACTTTCAATTTGTTTGAGAGTTCTAGCACCTTAACTTTCCTTCCCGTGAGAGACAAGTGAGTATTTTCGTCAGGTATTGATACTGGGGCGTCCCATTCATTAAGTTAAACATCTTACTTATTCCAACGTGAAATTTACCCCCAAAATTATTTAATTGATTTTTTCGTGCACCAAAAAAAAATAATTAAAAATTTATGTTATATCGAAACAGTTGCCTGCTAGCAACTAAAAAAATAATTTAACCTAATTTCCATAAAACCCAAAAACAAAAAGAAAAAACAATCAACAAATTATTAATAAATTTAACCTTGCAAAAACTCAAAATAACTGAAATTCCAAAAAAAAAGTGCATCCTTAATTCAAAATTTAGCCTAATAACAAGTACATAGCTACCAATTCATACACTGCTCACATTGTCCCTAGCTTTCCACTCCTTTTACTTATCCTTAATAAAAAAATATAATAAGTCAAACTAGTATAATAGTGCTTTATAGTAATAAAAACGTAAAACACGCAGCGTAATTTCCTATTGTTGGGTGTGGCACTTTTCGGACAAACAAAAAGTACGACCCAACAAAAACAAAAGCCTTCAATGTTAGTTCAAAGCCGCGTAAAAACGCCAAGCAACTACTTAGTTTCAAAACTTCAAATAAAAGTCAATAAAACTTTTAAAAAATGTAAATCAAATTTTAAACTCAAAAAATTCATAATATCATATTTTCATACTTCCATCCAAAATAGCTCACTTCGTAATAAATTTTCAAATTAGCTCTAAATAAATTTTGTTCCTTACCTATTACTGTTGATTTTTTTAACTTTGAAAACTTACATTAAAACAAAAACTCCCTGACGTTGCTTAAAATTAAAATAAAATTAAATGACTATAAATGGTTAATCAATTATTATCTATTTTTGTTTTATTTTCATATTATAATTTTTGCTTTGCTAAAATATCGTTGTTGTTAAATCTTAATTCAAAATATTAATCAAAGTCATCTAGCAACTTAATATCTTCCCCTACCTTTACGTACCTAATATAGCCTCTAAAACTAATAAACAATACTTAAATATTTCACATCTTACGTCCTCGCCCAGTGACGTCCTTTCTTAACTCAAAAACGTACGCCACAATATCTCTTAGCACTTGAATCTGATGTAAAATTGTGAAACTTATCATTGTTCTACAATATTCACATTTAGCAGATGGCACTTTTAGAATAATCTAATTCAGTCACCGAGCCTCAAGTAATCATCTGTGTTTAACTACAAGAAAATTTGTCCTTGTACATTTTATAAAACAAATTTCGGTAACATGGATTTCGGACTCCAACTTTCATAAGATGACGTATACTTTTATTATGCTCACCACATTAAATATGTCATGTCTGCGTATGATGTGATGTTTCAACCTGCTAAGGTACGTTTATGTTTTACTGAACATTTAATTCAAAATAGTTTCGAGTTTCGCTAACATTTGCAATCTAGATGACAAAGAATGAACCATATGCTTATGTTTACTGTTACCTCATTCACTAATTTGCGTCTCGATCGAAAGTTTCTTTGTCGTAATTTGTAGTCAAGGTGTCCTTAGTTCGACTTACAGTAAAGACAATTTTAGTGACTCGGAATTAAGTTTACACCGTAGATCCTACAGTAGCGATGCGACCCTCTTGCGAATGACGACAATGGATAACCAGAAACTGTTGATATAACTTAGGAACTTTAAAGTTAGAGAGTTCGTTCCGTGTAACACAGGAACATATATCAAATAGAAAGGCCAAAAAAGTTAGCTTTAGTTTTCAACTTACCGCACAGAGTTGATGCCTCGTCACTTCCATCTTCACAGTCAGGAATTACATTGCAAACAAAGTGATTTCGTATGCAACTTCCAGAAAGGCATCGAAATTCGTTTTCTTTACAGGTTCTATCCCCTATGTTAAAAATGAATACTAAAATAATGCTGCATTTGACAAATCTAATTAACCTATATATCTATACTTAAATGTAAGAGAGGTAAGTATACTGATCAAAATTGGTGGAACAAGGTAAAGATACACAGAAAGATTAATAAAATCTAATCAAACAGCTGCTTTAAGGGACACAGCAGACCCGCATAGTAAAATGGCTACAGTCGAGCCAAGCGTGGTATTTACACACATAGTACAGGAAAGGACATATGGCAGGTAAAGGTACAAGATCATATGGGATGCATTAAACATGTATATAACAGCTGTATGGTACAAAAGTAAGGTTCGGCGCGAAAAATGTCTGCAACTGACTGTAAAGTGTGCATAATAATGAATATTAATTAGCATTTTGCAGGAAACATCGAGCTAAGTAGAAATAGAAGATTAAGAAATTGTGTAAGTACAGGGTATCAGTACATTTTATTTTATTGTACTCTTGTCTATGACTGTATTTTAAGAATTTATAAACAACATGCAAATTATCATCTCCAATTGCAAAAATAGCCTAGGTTATGTAAAATAAACTAGGCCAGGAAATTTCCACTAACTCTCCACTCCGCAAAATATCACTTTTTGGCAGGAAAACCTACACTCATGATCTATAGTGCAACTTGCAGCTAAGGATTTCTTCGAAACGGAGACTGTGGACCTGTTTCGTCACGGAATCCAATCGTTGGTTGAGCTATAGCAACAATATGACTGTAGACAGTGACTATTTTGATTAACCAGGAAATGTAATTTTCTTGACATTTAAACATGGCACACTTGGAGTGGATAATTTGTTCGTAGAAACCAAGTACGAGAAAAGTACGGCAAACATATTTTAGTCTTTGGAAAAGATTGGATTTTTATCTATTACATCTGATATCTAATGAAGACATAACTGCCATTTAAACTGAACTAAATACATTTACTTCGGTTTCTCAAATTGAGGTGTATATGAAGACAGCATATACAGTACTCGCAATTTAGGTGGAAACGCTGAAAATCAGAGTTGGACACTTGACCTTAAGAGCTATATCCAAAGCATTATAGGTTAAAATGAGAAACCAATGAGTCAGAAAAAACGTACTGATAAAAAGAAGTTCATGCAATATTTTGACACAAATTCAGAGGAAGCTAAGATACTTCACAAGAACATATTCAATGAGTGTATACAAAATGATAATGAGAATGTTGATTCTGAATTCCAGGCGGAAGTTCCGTACTAGCTAGTGATTTCTCATCCTGAAATGTTTGTGAAAATAAGAACTGACTTGTGTTTGTTTGCTAAAAGTTTGGGCATAGATTTCTACTGAATAGAAAGAAGCTATCAAGACGACAAAGCAAACTGTTTGTAGTTTCTCTTCAGTAATGTTAAATATAAATAATAACTTCAGATAAAATGTATTTTGGAATGTTGGAACATCTCTGTCTAATGACAACACGTAAGAAAGTGAAAATTGAAATATTTTTAACAATAAGAGAAACAGATGACGAATTTTGTATAACGTAGGAAAATTAATCAGTAAATGCTAGGAAAATTAAAGTAATAAACCATTGTGTTTGAAATATGTTCATCTATACCTTTCTAAGTTTCAATAATTATTATTTTTTATAAAAAGGATCATCGTCATTTAAAAGAGATTTCTTCTCAAAAGGTATATGTGGATATGAAGTTTGTTTGAAAATGCCACTCAAATCCCTCATATATAATCATATCAGGTCCAGAATCGTTCACATTTATATAATACCAGGCGCTTCTGGGAGTGGCAGGAGAAGGCGAATAGTACGACACATGCATTTCAACACGCGTAGTAAACTGAATATGTTCGTCTGTACACTAAATGGTGCTATTAGGTGTTATATAACCGGTTGACTATTGCAAAACCATCATACTTAAAATACATTCATTGCATTTCTTACGTTTTATGGATTGTGTAAGGTTTTGTATGCACAGAAAATGTGTCATAACAATTTTCATAAGATTATTATATTTTAAGATATGCTAATATTACGTAGATAGTGTAGATAGTGACAGTGACGACTAGCGTACATAGTGTAGATCTAGCTTTTGTAGATAGTGACGACCCATATACAATATATTCTTAGATGAGACAAAGGTAAACTATGTAGCAAACAAGATTAAAACTTACCATAAACCTGGTATATAAGACTTATTTCAATTTCTTCAAAGTTATCTTATAGTTCTACTTTTTTGCTCAGAATTTTATATGAAGTTTCTTGATGGAAACATATATGTAGTCTAAAGAAAAAGTAAGACTTAACTTTCTCTAGTAGTTTGTTTCAGGAAAAAAAATTAAGTAAAATATTTCCAAAAATTCTTACAAACCCGTTGTCCGTAACTACAATAGATATAAAATAAATGCATTACATCGGACCATTTCGTGTCATACATGTAATAACTCTTACGTGATTGAAGGTGTCTTGAAACTAATGTTACATTTATGTTTGTGGTAGAAAGATACCCCAAAACGATATTTCACATGACCCCTTTCCTATTTAAAAAATGATCTGAATCCAAGATGGCGGACATTAAGATTGTCGCGATGATAATGCTACAGAAAATGAGTGGAGTCTCTACCTCCAGTACCTCTATCCAAGATCTCTTCCCATACCCTTAAGCAGTTTCTAAATGACAAGGGTTTATCTCAGATTTTTGCTATACAATATATTGTAAACGCATTCAAAATTTTAGGTCACTTGAGGCACCACTTAATATTATTCAACGGAGCTAATTTTTCTACTGGTTTAATTTGGTCTGATATCGGAAAACAAATTTATTTTTCCCATATAAATAACGATCATCATAGTTACACCGTTAGTAAAAATGTATTTCCTACTCCGCGAACATGTATTATAATCTTATCTGAATCACGATTTATGTTTCGTTGACTAACATGTTAAAAACGTCCCAACATACAGGGATATATTTCAGTGCAAGAACTATAAATCAATGTGTTTTAATTTTATATTTACCTGTTTTGAGAGAAGGTTTAAGTAATTTGGGGACACTCGGTATAGTTTCAAGCTTAAATAAAATTTAATACCAGCATATATAAGAAACCGCGTTATTATAATTTTAATTATACGTACAACTACACACACCAGTCACAATAGCTTCTAGAAAAATTAAAACTGAACCCAACCCAGTGACCAACGGTGGTTACACGTGTTTCCATTGCTTGGACAGGCAAACTATCATGGCGGGACAGCCTCCTTAAAAACACAGTTTCTGGAATTTTGGACATAATTATTTGAAAGTAGAGAAAAACATTTTTATTGGTAGTATTTTTAATGAAAGTAGTAATGTTATGGATTATTATTACATTCTATCAAGAATTACATTCTTCATATTCTATACTGTACAGAATAGGTCCAATGTAGATTTCACACAATGAATCCAAAAGTTCTCAAATACTATTTTCCGTTCTTGGTAGAGCATATTGACCACTTAGTAACCTTGTACGTTTTCTTTTATTTTCATTTAGTATGTACGGTCCACATTATATGTTAAAATTCCTGGCTGCCTGTGCTGTTTTGTAGTCAAGTATAAATTCGTAAAAATGTAACCCTATTTTGCTTAATTCTTTATTGTATCAAGAGTATACGATCACACGGTACGGTGGCACTCAACTAATTCCTACTTACGTGCGAGTATATGTACCCATGACTTTCATATGCACGGGCACCAACTGGGGTGTTTTGGGATTTGAAACTTACGTCATGGCTAAATTGCGACATGCAAATGGTTAGTATATATAAAATATTTCTTCAAAAGACAAAATCTTTCACAATATTATGCCGTCAAATGTCCAGAAAATATGCATTATTTTAATATTTTCATGAATATAATGCATGAACTCATGTGGAGTTATTTAGCACCAATGGTTTTACGGGTGAAAATCATATGTTGATAAATCATAAAGTTACGTAAAATCAAACTTCTTGTTTGGCCGAATTGCTATGCAGTAACGGATACAAATTTATTTATTTATTTTTAACCCAATTACAAAGGTGTTCTTCAGCTTGGAGTCATGAAGTTAAATTGAATTATTTAGCCATTCTAAATGCACAAAATGCAATTTATATTCTACTTATACCTACTAATTGTGTTAAAGATGCACTTTCATTCTTTAAATTCTACATTTAATTAGCCTCATCATGTTAGTCGTTTCTTGTTTTCGTTTGTTTCTCAATTTATAATTCGACATTTTACTAATATCTGCAACCTTCTAAATCTATTAATACGGTCAGAAAGAGCATTATGAAGTACAAATTATCCAGAACTATCAAATGACTTCAAATAACCAATGCCGAGCCAGTAAAACTTTTTATACTATCTATTCATTTTGAAGGTAATGGCTGAAGAAGTCTTTCGAAATATATTTACTATTAATTCTAGTTAACAGGTTATAAAGTAGCCTATTTTAAATTTACGGTCAAAAAGTCTGTAACGTTATATTGATTAAGTAGACTTCCAAAGGGAACTTTTAATTTGAATACTTTAAATGAGATAAAACAATATTACTTTTGGTGTTACTCTTAACGTAAAACAAAGTAAATAAACTGTAACATCAAACATATTTTATGTCGTATGTTGAAAATAAAATGTCTTTTTGAAAACATTTTGCAACAGTGAAAGACGTATTTGTTAATCTGAGTAAACCATTTCTTCGTTCCACTTTTTCATAATTCCGAACTGTAATGTGCTATTAAAACACCGTACCATTCGCCTGCAGAATTGGTCTCTCATCCACACCTCTACAATTGCAGTCACTGGTGACTATATTCAGCAATGATTTATAATTGTAGCCAAAGGAGTGTAAGATAGGCTGATTATGATCTATGATGAATTATTAACTATCAAGCAACTACTGACACAAGCGTTTATTTAGTTACCGTAATTGCCGTGGAGACGTTTTGTAATGCATTCCACCAACAATAGCCAATAAGGAGGCTGTCGTTTTTCGTTTGTACTACTTTTCTTAAAGTACAGCCTTATTGACAAGTCGCAACGAACCTAAAAAGACACAATTGTTGTTATTGTACTGTTTTTCTCTAACCTGTCATTAATGCAAACAGTTACATCTATTGATATTCCTTTATTTATTACCTGTCAGTTGAAAGGTCTTGGATAATATTTTTTCAACTTCCGACTTTGCTTCTTTGAAGTGTCTATCAAAGTAAGGCGTGAACTCTGATACAGCACAATTACTGAACTCAAGGTGATATCCCACGACAAGAAACATTATCGTGAATATTGATATTATTTTGATACTGATCATCTTTTGGAACTGTAAAATAGAATAATTATTCAGTTACTCAAATAACATCTAGCGTGGTATCCCGTACACATATATTTTAAACAAAAAATACATTTCACGGCCCCATGTTAGAAGTATAAGATAGTATTCAATTTACGTATGTAATACAAATTTATAATGCACAATACTAAACTTATACGTTGCGCGTTAAAATGCATATTACATGCGTAAATTGAGTAATCAATTTTGTTGCTAAAATCAGTCTGTGAAAGTGTTATTATTGTTCGGAAAATCCTTTATTCACATTCATACCGAAACACTTTACTAAATATCTTTATTATCTTAAAATTACTTGTTCAATTACGATTTAAGATCGGAATACCTTTAAAGCAACTGTGCTATTATCTCTCTTGGTTCAAGAAAGCACGAAGGAACACAAACATAATTCAATTGGTTGTCATTCAGTAATAATAAGGGATGTTATATAAAAGTTTTTATTTGTTTTATTATAATGAAATGATTCAAACAAAATATGCGCGCCATGATCAACTAAATATCACGCATTGATAATGTTGGCAGATTCTTCAGCCGACATTTTCTTTAAATTCTTTTGATATGCTCTCATTCACCTAGTGGGAATATCACATTTGCACAATTATTGACACTAGATATTCATAATGTCCAGCAAATTCCAATAGAGTTGTAAGGATGACTAAGCTGGGCAATGAAATTCAACCCTTTTTTTATCATACAAGGGAATGTACCTGATTCGAATTGATTCTTGCATCCTGAAGCTAGGTAGACTACCAGTTGGTACTCATCACGCATACTTTCTGTGTGTTATTCAAGTCAAGATGAAAAAACACAATCATAAGAACATACATAATGACACCAGTGAATGTATCTAAAATGTGAAAGTTTATTTTCCTATTGTTCTTGATATCTCGAATATCACGCTTCAGTATCCAAACAGTAATCAGCGAACATTCGGGCACGACGCTATCCCTGCTAACTTGTTTGCATGACAGAGACGTTTTGGTGAAATGTCTCACTATGTTCGTTACTTGTGAGAACAGTTCCACCTGCTTTAGACAATGTCACACAGTGTCTACCTCAGTTTGCGACTAATATTTTACCGTTTCATATGTTGGAAATTATAGTACTGGTAAAGACCCCATTGCGCGAAACTAGCCGCGCTGCGGATAGTACATTTGGGTACTGGGCTGCGTGTTTTAATTTTACCCAAAGCTATTATCTTCGTATAAAGAAATTACAATCTATCTCAAGAAAAGTGTTCACTCTATACCATAGGTACTGCAGAATTCATACGTCGCGACCTCTTTACAAAATGTATTAGACGCGTCATGCACGTCGAATGGCAAATATGAGGGGTCCAGTGCTTATCTGGGTCTCCCACTTCTTATACATAATATATTTTGTATAAGTGTTGTTTGGGTGATTGATGCACATCATTGGTATCTTTCCACCGTCTGTAAACAGAGTAACATCAAAGAACTATGAATCACTAGCAGCGAAATCACACTGCTACTGTACGTGCACTATTGTAGTCTTTAAAGCACGTCAGGCTGCATTCTATTAAAATTATGTTAACAATTCTTAAAAACATAAACCTTGACATATATATAGTACTTGACCACACAAGTAGCATACAAAAATCCCCCAAAATCAAACTTATGGTACGGCTACCATCTTGGGAAACGGCGTCCAAAATACAGGTTTTGTAAAAAAAAAAAAAAAAAAAAAAAAAAAGCGAAAACTAACCAGAACAACCAAAGATGTTTCAAATGAAGTTTTTTCACCAAAATATATGATTTTGTTTTGTAATTGCCTTTTCTTTATTTGACCAATCGTAAAGCCAACAAATTACATCAAGCGAAAACAACATTTTAGAAGCCAACGTATTTAGATCAGTTTAAAACCTTTTTAAAGCGTGCGATTTGCTATGTAGAAAGTATTCGCCACTCAAATAACGTATGAAAAGTATCCAAAATTCACACTTATGCTACGGGCGTCATCTTGAAAAATGGTAAGCCATATTCAACTGCTTCTTGTTGACAAAAATTACGGAGCACTTTAAAATGTTTTAAATTAGTTTGTCCAGCATAAAAGTACAAATTTTTGTTGTTAAGGCCATTGTTTCATTGAACCAGAAGTCACAAAATGGCACGAAAACTAAACTAATTATCCCAAAATTCCTTTCTCTGTTATTAGTTTTTATACCATGAATGTAGAAATTAAGGTAATGTCCAAAGTTTCTATTGATTACACAATTTTTCTGTAAAGAAATGACATAAATGACTTCAGTACACAACATTTTTGCACAATAAAGGAATATTATAATGATCCACATGTCTCAGCACGAGATATTCATAACAATAGCAAATAGTGATTACGACAAAGCATAAATATACATGTGTACTACAAGCGTTACAACGTATAACCCAACAAGACTAGGAATATGCACGAGGGTGAGGTCGCTAGTGGTTGTTTACATGCTGCGGCAGAAGTCTTGTCAAAGACATATGCAGTGTTACCAAAAGTGTAGTCGAGAAAGTATACTCGTTTATAAATACTTAACTTGAATTTGTGGGTAACTGGTCTCATTCCTGAAATCGGCTTCGTCCTAGTACCAATTGTGGAGGGGGCGAAATATTATTAATGAGTTTAACAGCATTTCACAGGGACAGTGAATCACTGGGACGGAAAGCAAAGGTACTTGTTCAAGGTTAAAGGTCGTTCAAGAATAATAGTGTAGAAGAACATTACTCTCTCGTGAGTGCTATTATCCTTAAGGTTCGTTCTGATATATATATTTGATTTTTTTTAAGACCTTTAGACAACTTTTGGCTCCAGCCGAATATATGATAATGGGAAGAATTGTGGAATGAAAAAGGTGAGAGGAAACGGAAGAACTCCATCCTAAAATAATATTTAAAATGTCTCCTTTGACTTTATTTATGGTCTTTAAGCATCAATTGTACAGGTCGGGAAAGGGCAGGGGAGAGGATGAGGGAAGTTAGTCGACCAGGGCCTCTTATGAAGGTACCATCCTGGCCTTAGCCTGCTGTGACTGAGAGCAAGCTGTAGAAAAAACTGTCAACGTGGCCGCCCGCGGGAGTCTCACCTCCCCACTGACGTTCCGAATTCCACGACACTATCGCCCGGATCATGACGGCTAAGTAAAATGTTCTGTTAGCGTAGGCCAAGAAAGAAACTAGAAAACTCTCAGAGAGATGTAAGCTTTGGCAGGAGGAATGGCAACCATATAAGAATTTTTATTAACATATTTCTTGATCCAGTCACCTGCCCCCCTTCCTATATGTGGTTTGCAATGACAATAAATATAACTTCTAAATAATCAATATACTGCATTCCAATATTAATTTTTAATATTTTACTGGTAAAATCAATGCCAAACAACCAGCAACAACATTTCCTGGATGGCAACACTTCAGGCGAGAAGCGGAGGACAGCAAAACATGTGTGTCTGTTTACGGTTTCGGCACAGCTCATAGGTAGTTTCAAACATTGCCACGTCTACGGGTATCCTGGTCGGGTAGTAAACAAGTAGAAGTGACTTAAACTCTAGCAGAAGACAGCCGCAGTTCGTCGGAGAAGCCGACGTTGCTGCTGTCGTCGCAGTCGGAGGGAATCGGAGGACCACACCCTTGAAGACACCTATAAATATCGTAGCAGCACCTTGTTTTGTATCAATTTTGCCTGCGTGGTCACCTCCTTCCCTTAACCCATTCACGACTAGCTTGGGTCGGAAAAGAATCCAGCTCACACATTTAGCTTGGGGTAGTGGGCTTCCTTGCAAACCTCAACACTTCCGATTTTCTGGCGGGCAGTCGCCTTCCTCCGCTCAGGACATTGATGCCAATTTTCTCGATCCGGTAACTCGAATTGATAACTGCACTACGGAACATGCATGCGCAAATAAATTGAGGGAAAGCATCGACTCCTTTTCCCTGCCCAACGGCAAATAGCCTAGGACGACTCGAGTACATTCGACATCTAGATGGAAGAGACTATGCAATCAATCGTTTGCGCGAATAACTCTACTCATAGGGCCAGTCCATCAGCGAAACAGATGAGGATCGCTTTTTAAGAATCACTTTTATTAAAAAGAAACATCTGTTGTCGAACACTAATGCAATAGATTACTTCTAAGATTCTGCAGTGAGTCATGTGAAAATAACAGTAATCAGTGCTTTCTGCTCAGAGAAAATATGACGTAAAGTACCACTTCGGACCTGCGATAATTGCAATAAATTAATATTGGCTTTTCAGTTTCATTGTGTCCCACTGAAGTTTACCTTCCGGAAACATAACATCAACACATATTTTAATTACACTTCCAAGAACTCCATAAACCCAGAATGTTTGCTATAATCAAAACACACACTTCAAAATAAAGAAAGAAAGAAACGAAATAATTAAAGGAACTAGCAAAATGAAATGCTTACAACAATAAAAGTTACTAACCTTCAATCAAAAGTACACACTTCTGAATTTTTGATTTTGGAATTTTATTTATGCCCTTTAGGTATCTAAGGCTCAGGCCGGCACACTTTTGAAACCGAGCAAGCGATTTGAACTATCAATATAACAACTAGGAACATATTGCTATTCAATCATATTCAACGACCACGCCTCATTTTAAACGGTTTTCTTCCTGCAACTTTCTACAAAATGAAGATCTAACGATTGCCATCAAATACCTGAATAGTTTCGCTAACGTTCTCGTTTTCCTTTCGCCTCCGGCCACGTAGTTTCCGTTATCACACTTGGACCAACTGTTTATGTTCTTACAATGTTCATGGTGTGCTGATTTTGAGTAACTAAAGGGACCTTATGATCCCGCTAAGGATGTCCGTCTATCCGTCAGTGTCCAGAAATTAAATCTCAGAAACTACAAAATGTACAGAGATGTTTGATATATCGTTGGAATGGTCTTTGCTAAACCAGCTCAAAGCTCCTGGAACCTTCTTGATTAGTGGAGTGATTCAATGTGGTCAGCCCATTTTCTTAAATATCAATTGTTCAAGTTGTTTCGATTCAGTTAGGCCTAGCTAGGCCAAACTTGGCATAAACATTATTCGACACACTACAAGAACAATGAGATGGATTACGTTGCCAACCAACACACTTGCCACTGTTGCCAGCGTATTTTCTATAACATTCATTTTCATTAAAATCGCTTCAATTATTTTAGTCATAGCAGCACCAAACTAGCCATAAACTTTATTTTACCCAATAGCAGCCTACGGCAGATGCTACTGCTCCCTAGAACTGCTGTTGCCAGAGTTGCCATCCAATGCCAAAATATATATCAAGAGGTATAATGTGCAGAGATATGAAATGCCTGAGATAGTGAAATGCCTTAGATAGACTAGATCAGACGTGCAGAATCAGTTAGACCTAGCTGCGCCAAACTTGCCATATACATTATTCGTCACAAGTATCGTGGATATCCAGAACCTAGGCGCTGCAGTCGTCAGTGTTGCTAGCCTATTTTATAAAAAAACATACTACTTGTGTGTCTGAAATGCTATCAAATGACCGGAGCTTTGCGATTGTTTGTAGAATCGCAGCTGTAACTTTCTTTTAAACCGGAGTGTATTGCAGTGTATACAACTCAATATTGTATGTGTATTTGTGTATATACCCGGAATCTGCTTCTGTAGTTTTTGGGACAGATGCATTTCATGAAGGGAATCTAATTCTTAATGAGCGAGAGAGGTTTATAAGTGTGCGGCTTGCCCGGGAGGTCTCCGTTGGGCCTCTGTTGCCCAATACTTTAATGTTTCTGGAAATCTCTTGTGGACGTTGAGGTGAGAAAAAGCTGTTATCTTCTGTCCCAGAGCCCCATTAATCGTAAAAGACTCCGAATGTTAAACTTGTTATATTTGCATATTCCTTTTTTGAATTGTATTCTGAGTGTTTAGATAAATTAAAACGTTTACTAGTAAAAATGGTCTGGGACGGCATTGGATCCCAGGTTTCATATTTCCCTGAACAAAGGCACCATAAAATTGAACATGGGACCTATATAAAAATCAAGTTATTTTTAGTGCATAATATATGAAATTTTGATGATATTAATATGGACTACACCACATTTTGTGTGCACAGCATATGAACTTTTTGTTTGCTGATACCTAATTCAGGCACAAAACGTTCACTTTCTAGTGGGAAATGTACTAAAAAGGAATATGGAAACGTACTCTATGTAATGTTAACTTCAGTAAATATGAACTTAGTGTGTATAGAATATGCACTAAGGGTAAGAATTCAATAAAAAGAGACATTTAGCACACAAGAAACTCAACATTTTTATGAGGTTTTCATAAAGTTCACATAAGTTCACGCAAGTTTCCTTTCGGGTAAAGATTTATGTGCTTTTTTGTCCCAGGAGGTTTTTAGTGCACTATCATAGAAACGTATAATATTTATTTAGCCAGTACAGATTTACGCATCTGCATAATTTAATTTCGTAAGAAAAGTTTCTCAATAGCACAAGACTAACAAAGCACTTTAATTTACGTTGTGGAACCATTATCTAAAGTTTATTGATGTGAATATTCACCAGAATGGGGTTGCCTCAAATCGGTAAAATTCAATCTCAAAATTGATGCCAGTTCAGTCATCATGGGATTTTTTTTAATTTCGAATTTTGGCATGGTTCCTTCTTCCACTCATAGCTAAAGATTATGGTTTAACGACTTAATCGTTGAGTTGTTTTGTAGGCCAAATAATTAATCTTCTAGTAAAGAGTCATTAAAAATATGAATACAATATTCATTATATTTTAAAATTATCTTTACGGATTCATTGTAGTAAGCTGTTAGTAAACAAATCTCTTCTAAGCACACATAAAACAAATCTCTTCTAAAACAAATCTGTTAGATATATACACACAATATATAGAAAATGATATTACTTACTTCAAGATCCTAGCAGAAATTTTAAATTAGAAACACCAAAATGAGTACCAACGTGGTCAGTTCTTGTATCAGTGCAGCTATAGTTTTCGTTCTACAACACGTCGTGATAGCCAAAATTGGAATTAGAAATTATCTGTTAGAAAACATTTAAATGGCACTGATAACAATTTATTAAATGGACTGTCGATGTTATAAACACAACCACTTAGAACGCAAAATGTAATGGTCCCTATCAACAGTGTTAATAATAGTTGTCTCTAATGCACACTTTTCATCGGAGGACAAACAGCTAGTTAATGTTATAGATTTTATCGGAAACTTCGTCACTTGTTATTAGTGTTTAACTTTGAAGTGTTTACCGCATTAGTAAAGATATTCATCTTGTCTATTTGAAAATGATATCGGTATTGGTATTATGACCCGCTAATGCTTATGATCAAGTGCGTCTGAAGAAACTAATCAGGCGGCCGTGGCTCAGTTGTATAAGATTGGCTTAGTATTTGGCTGGTCCTCGGGTAGATACAAATTGCCAACCATACTGACTGATTGTTTTCCTGGGTTTCTCCTAAGTCATAGCAGAGATATGTTGGTAGAGTGCTACAAAATAGGCCCTGGCCGACTAGCTTCCAACATCCTCACCTATCGTATCAGCCTCAGATGTTTCAAGACCTTAAAATGAATTCAAATTCTGACGAAAGGAGCTCGATTGTGATATATATCACAGCCATACTCAATCAACTTATTGAATGAGGCCTCTCCCCGGAGAGAGGAGATTGGTCTACTGCTCTCACGCTGGCCAGACGGGTTGGAAGAGGAGAACCTAAACTCTCACTGTGATCGTCACTTTCTTTTATGCATAGCAGCACCATAATTGTATCACGATGTATTACACATCAAAATCGGTGAAGGGGTTAAAAATATTACTTTTTTAGCCCAATCACAGAATTTTCACAATAGAAAAGAGTCTTTCAATTTATCTGTCTTTTTAATTTAGGAAGAAATGGTTGATACCAGGGAGTTTTGGGGGTCAATTGCAGGCCTCGTAGATGTAAATTGATGCTTATTTATTAACAGTAGTTACCGTGTTCGAGAGACGGAGTCTATCATGGTCCCAAATTGACCTTTTGTATGAAGACTATGCACTTCCTTTTTAACAGACAATCTTCCAAAATAAATGATATCAGTACAGGAACCCGTTCGGGATAAAGGGAAGAGTGACGCAAAAATTCTATTCACAAATGAAGTGATATCCATTTTGCGAGTGCTTTTCAATGTGTCAGTATGGAGGAAGTGAGGATACTAAGTCTCTTAACTGTATTAATTTTATTACAAAGGAAACAATTTCGCCTTAGAGACACAAGGAAAATCACTGGTAAAACGGATATCGCTTCTTTTGTGAGTAGAATTCTTGCGTCACTCTTCCCTTTACCCCGAAAGGGTTCCTGTACTGATACTTATTGTCATTGATCCCAGTTTCTACTAAACATTAAATTGAAGTATTACTAGTTTGATTTATCTGTACGTGCGGCAAAGTTGCGAATTAATTTTTTGTTTAGAAGTGACATCAGCCACATAGCAGGGTTGCCAAAGGTACTGGTTTTACTTGAGGTTTCGTACAGTGTCGTAAGATGTAACTAGGCGGGGCAGCCGGGACAGTGCCCCGGGGACTCCGGCCATAAGGTTCCCGAAAAAAACAGTCGCACTTACAGTAATTTCTGCTTTGAGAACTGAACAAAGGATAATACATAAGAAATTAAGGAATTTAGTGATGTAATCTGAATCAATTTTCATTGATACTTCAGTCCTCTCTATTTATACGCCAGAGGAAAAGTGGCCCCCGGTGGGGATAAACTGGTTTGCGGGCCCGCAGAATTATATATATATATATATATATTATTGTTACTCAATCAAGTAGGCCTAAACATTAATTTGGTTCTTTTCGCAAATATTTTGTTTTCTCATATGACTCCTCAATCATTGTTCTCTTGTTTTTTAATCTCTTTTCCGACTTTGTTTTTTTCTTTACTCCTGTATTTCTCCTTCTAGTTCTCACAACTCTATCTCATCTCTTTCTTTACCTTCTTTTTTTTGTAAATTTGACAACCTTTAAACACAAGGTCCTTTTCGAAGTTACAGATAATTAAAAATTATTTTATCTTTGTCTCTCAATGAGCCAAGAAGAACTGAGTTGTTCAGCATTGTTATCAACTGAAAATGAGATAGCTCAAAACATTGACTTCAGCACGGTAGTCGATCAATTTACAATCCAGAAATCTAGGTCTTTTGAACTAATTCATTAGTACACTCCACTAATCGATGTTCATGTTACTTCTCGCAGTAGTTTATGTGAAGTACAAAGAAGTTTAAAAAATACATATTAATGTTTGTGCAGATTAACCATCAAATTCCAATGATGGCATGTATCTTTTATGTAGCTACATTGACATTTAATAAAGAATTGTTCTTAAATTTTAAACAGTCATGTCGAAAACAATTCATTATATTTTAGTTAAAATATATGTATGCTCCATGTCATTGTTTCGAATTGAAAAAAATTGGGGGAGCCTCATGTCGTTAAACAGGCCCGGGGCCCCAACTACCTACGGTACGACACTGGTTTCATGTGAAGTTTTTCAACAGAATCGAAACGATATTCTGACCCGTATCAAATTCAGTGAATGCAGTCGTGTACTTAAAGTCGTTTTGCTTTGGACATAAAGGCAAGCATATAAAACCTATGCACTGATAATGTGTCACCAGCTGAAATGTTTGCCGCATAGCCAGTCAGACTTTCATGTGCTCTTGCGACTTCACGTTAAGTATTTTATTTCAGTACTCAGAGGCGATCCGGATTCCAAGGGGCCAAGGGAGCGGTTACCTTCCCCGGTAGTATCTTCTGCCCCCAACTAGCCCCCCGAAATGTTGTGTTGTAATGTACGTTAATTAATATAAAACTATTATTTTCGATATACAAAAAAGCTACCCCTAAAAAACTCTTTATCTGCAATATTTGTAAATTTCTTCATTAAAATTTATTTTTCGAAGAAAATTATAATTAATAAAATTTTACGTTTTGCGAGTCCTTATAGTTATGACTCACTAAAAGCAACACATAGGCAAAAGCTTTAGCTCTAGAACTTCTCTGATTGCAAATATGGAAATGACGACAACAAACACAAATTCGCAGGATGCCAGAAGGACACTTGTTTCCTGTATCGAGTATTCGCTACATGATAAACCACTAAAATCAGGAAACTGCTTTAGAACTAGACGGCTAAATAAACAGTTACAAAAGACATGCACTTGATTGGCACGAGAAATAAATAATTGGCACGACAAAACGACACAGAAATGTATATA
>JAGDQP010008363.1:0-17183 GCA_022664845.1 Lepisma saccharinum | reverse complement strand
TAAGCGGAAGAACAAGGAGAATTCCCTTTCCAAACAAACGTGTTCACATTTCTGCTGGCAATATTAAATATCAATTTCATCCACTTTTACTGAAGACAAGAATGACATTTAGCTGGTGATACTAAAACCCGATACAGTATATTTGTCTATTATATTGAGGAAAGGTCCTGATGTTCAACATAATGGTAGACCGTACACTCTGGAAGAACTACAGAGAAGTGAAAAAGTGTCAGAAGAAGACAACATACTAAATAAACTCCAGAAGTTGCAGCACTGTAGGTTCCAAAATCACAGGTGCACCGAAATAAACGGAACGTATACAGGTATAACGGTCAACCCACTCAACATTGACGCAGGTTGTAAGAAGCAAAGTTTGACAGCAGGAATGCCGAAGGGGTAAATATAAGTTTCCTTTACCAAAAAGCAGTGAACCGTGCAAAAGAATTCCAAACGTATCTTGGAATATGCTGTTAAAATATATTATCAGAACAGTAGATCTCTACGTGGTAAAACTAATGACCTCTTAGAAGTGTTTTAATAAACGATAATGATGTAGTTGCAATTACTGAACGTGTAATACTGGTGTGCTATAAATGAACTTTCAGCCAATACGAAGAAATGTAAAGTTTTATCATTCAGTAGGAACAAAACGATTTATCGATTTGATTATGAAATTCATAAGTATGTGTTACTTTAGTAGGCCCGATTTAGTTAAAGCTCTTTTTGTCACGTTTGATATGAAATTGACGTTTAACAGCCACATAACAAATATTACAAATGAAGCTTTTAAAATGCTAGTATTTGTAAGGATTGGATGAGAGTTTAATATCGTTTTTACATTAGAGAAACTGTTCTATGCTTATGTTCGTTAAAAATTAGAATATGCTTCTACCATTTGAAATCCGCATCAACTAAAAAAGCGGCTACAACTAGAAAAATACAATCCGATTATCTTAAATTTCTAACCCATAAACTAACTCGGATCTATCCTACTTATCTATTATTTCCTTTAAAGTAACTCAAAATGGCTTAGTTTGCACAGACTTAGTATCCCTGTTACCGTTCCGTTTCCTGTCATTAAAAACTGGCGTAGACAACACTGAAATTTTTCACTGGAAAAGGGCAAGGACATATATAATGACGAAGTTATAAATCTGGAGAATATATACTACCTACAATGAAATGTGTTGAACTTGTATAGAATTGTCTATATGTGGTATATCTACAAAAAAACATCTAGAGATATTGTAATAAAACATATCTGTAAATTATCATTGTAAATATGGAAATTCTAATTGGGCAAAAAGCCTATTGTGTTAACATTATATATGAACAAATAATGTTTTAGTCCACAGCTACACCATTATGAGAATATGAGAACAGAGTTAGGTTAGTTCTGAAAATTATGCGTCTCCATCCACCAAGCTCCATATACAAAAGACTAGTTAAATTTTTCATTACACTCTGACGATCAGGGAATTTTATTTGGTAGTGCATAAAGCTAAATGAATATTCATGAATTATTCTGAATAGCAACAAGATCTAAATAAACAGACATTAATATATTTATTTATAATATTTGACAACGAACATACCTAAAGTTACACAAAAAAAATGGATGAAAGTTTCACAGTTAATAGTATTCCACATGAAAAAAAAAACATGAGCCCTGCGTTGATTGGGAATTTTTGTGAATTCCCTGTTGATTTTTATTGAGTGACTGAAATGTGAACCATATAATGTGTACACATAACAGATTTGAGGCAATCTAATTGTAACCATAACTAATGAAAATGAGGCAAAGCACTGCATCTCTCACTTTTACAAAAATCCTTCGCCCACCATTCTGGATGATCGACCTTGAATTAAAATTATTGTTTGTGAAATTAGAATAGGGCAATTGACATTTTAAATACATGTAAAATGTTCTTAAAATGTCACTAGTGCACTTAATTTATCCGTATTTCTAACCCATCGTAAGGTATTGCATGTCACATTTTGTATTAGGTAATTTTAGAATTAAACATAACGTCTACAGATTATACAAAACATAAATATATTCATACAGTGTAAATGATACCAGCAATTGAATCTTTAACGTGCTCTGTATACTCCGTCAGCCTTTTTGGGTCCGCCATATTGAATTGGACTTATTTTTTTCAAATGGGAATAGAGGCTAATGATATATCAGGTTTACATGAAAATTTCATACTAGCTCATTGAGGCAAGGATGACGTATTATCAAACATTGTTAAGTTTTAATACTTAGTTAAAACGACATAATCATTGTAACAGTTGATACAGAAATATGATAATAACAAGCTCCGCTGTTCAAATCCTATATATATGTAAATGGCACCCGAGAAGCTGCAACGGCTGGGTATAATAATTGAATGAGAATGATCCATATACATGTCTTCAGTGTTATATTAAGTCCTTGAAGTAGCTTAGTAGTAGCCTAAGTAACTTCTGTTTTAAATATATTTTTATCAATGAAGTCCTATGATTTACTAATGTAAAGGTCCGAGACCGATTCATATTGATTGATGCCTATTTATATAAACAGTTCCGTCGGTATTCGATCGAGGTTCGTGAGCCAAAACCATTGTTAGAATAGGACCCAAACAAAACTTTAATTTATCTCAACAGAATTTGTTTAAACACGAACCATGAAGAAAGTTTAACAATCCCGAGCAAATATAGAACTAAGATCCCGGTTTTTGGAAGTCTCAGACGCTACCTATATCTCTACTGTGCCATACACTTTCTCACTGACCTGTTTCATTGTATAATAATTATATAAAAACTAAGTCTGAAACTTTAATAGGTATAATTATATTACAAAACGGAATATTATTAATTGTCAATTGGAGAAAGAATTTAGAACATGAATTTATCATTCTGGACAATTTTGTTGTGCTTAAAGTCTTGCACACTTCTGAATATTTCATGTACCTGGCACAAACGAATTCCGGAAAAAGATATAAATACTTGTAGAACAAATTTTGTTTGTTTACTGTAATAAATGACAATCTGGATCAACAAAGTCAGTTCTGAGCTTTAGAACGTATTTTTTCTCTGGTTATTGAAGTAGCATGCGACAAAACACTTTAATGTAATACCGAATACGTACAGGACCCCTTATAGTAAAAAAATAATATTGTACTTCTTTGCAGTTATAATGCTGGAATGTTTAAGCTCTAAAACGTCTCCTACATAAGCAGAGCTCCATTTAACTTGAGGCAACAAATGTTGTGGTCTGCTAAGAAAGGCATTGACCGTAAAATAGCCAACCCGTGTTCAAGTATTTCTCGGTACCATAGTATCGTTTTTACTGGTGCCAATCAGATTCATTTAAACAAACGAATTTCTAAAACAATTAAAACTCTCTTTAGGCTCAATTCGAACAGTATTTTGTCAATCACAAACAAGAACTTTTTCTCTTTGTTTCTATTGCAGTGAAATATGCCGGCAGTGGATTGCGTGTAGTGAAGAAAAAACTAATTTGATTTTTCTAACCTAAATTATCCAATGGAATGAAGTTTGTAAAATTTCAAAATACGTCTGTATAAAAGTATTGCCCGGCCAGGATTCAAACTAGGGTGTCGTAATAAGCAAGCAAATGTTCTATTCACAGAACCGCTGTAAGAGCTTACAAACGACTATTTGGAAGCTTTACTTGCAGATCCAACATTACGTAACACGCATATAGAAGATGGCACTTCTCTCCATATTTCAGTCGAGATACTATAGTACCGCTCATCTGCGCAATTCAACTTATAAGTGGGCTATAGGATTCCGATGTTGAAATGCACGAAATTCGGCTAGACTTTCATGATGAAGGCAGATTTAAACTTGTTGCCAACGTAATCATACCCCCTGAATATACAATTCCTAACTTTATTAATTTGCTCTCGATTTTCTGCAATATGTGTTACTTATATTGATAAGTTTGTATCTGTGTTAAAAATGTTTAAAATTATCTTATTTGTTCCTTGCAGCCGAATCTTTACACGTTTTTTCTTCAAACTTGAATAAGTCATAGCAACTATACAAGAAATAACATAATTTCAATATGTTATACGATTCACCGAACCCTCCATGTTTATATTTGTTGCGGCACTATCATATGCCAGCGTGGGTGAATATCAAGACCTTGATTGGGTTTAAAGTGTTCTTAAGGTATTACTAAAACCATTGTAATGAAGCGCGAATAGTGAGGTTTTCAGGATTTCAATGGGGCCAACAAATAGGATTAGAAGTTATTCCAAAGGTTGAGATGAAATTCACCATTCCTTATGCCACATCCTGACTTGTGTAGAAATCTATATATTAGCAGAAAGCTTCCTACCAACCAAGGGCAGAGCGGTTGTTTGTAAGAAGAATCGACAGCATCCATCTGTAATTGTTCATTGTAACAGACACAAGACGTTTGGTTTATTGCATTATGATACTAAACGATCTCCACTAACTCAAATTATATCCAGCTTCAATGCAACAGGCGCAAGAAATGTATTCCATATATTAGTGCATATTGCTTTAGTTGTACGTGATGCCAAGAAAAAATATAAACTGCTCTCCATTTTTAACAGTATGCCACAAGCCAGTACATCACTCGGGACGATAAACACGGTAAATGATATTTTAAAGATTTTCAAATTAAACTAGTTTCATGAGATAGTGAATCACTTTCCAGTGTAAAGAAAAGGTTCGAATCTTGCTCAAATTTGATCAATGCACGTGCAGGTATGTGGTAGATGCAGACTGCAGTAGAGTACTTTTACGTGGAATGCTTTCCGACTTGTTTTCAATTAAGTGTGTCATTAGCGGACAAATACTACTTTCTACTGATTGAGTACACGTTTGCAGTCCTTCATTGGCATAATGTTCCCCATAATAAACGTATCCGCTAGCAGAATAATACACTAATCACCATGTTGTTGAGATTTGATTTGAGAAAGAGTCTAGATATTTTCGACGACTAGCGTAGCACTAAAGTTCACTCAGATTTAATCCAATCAAACACTTCTGAAATAATTTGCACCTAAGATCCTTCGCCTGTAAAAACCTGCAAGTTTTAAGCAGCTATTCAAATCGTATGATTGCTCACAATTTCTCCAGATGATTTATCGTCACATTTTCAATCGATCCCACGTTAAGTTCCACACTTCGCTGTACGTAGAAGTCCTATAATTTTGGACATTAAGAGTATATACCCTTAGGATAGTATAACAAATACGATTACACTTAAAATATATGTGCTTAAATAGTGTTAGTCAATTTTCCTAGTGATATACCGTATTACAATATAATATTTGTAACTAATTATTACATGGGAGTTACAAATTAATATTATTTAGAAACATATGATATAAACTAGAATTTATTTTGAAAATAAATACTTTAAACATATTAACCGCTAAATACAAATTTATGTTAGAGATGTGCACTAGATCAATTCACTGATACATACAGGGGAGACCTTGGATTATCTTTTTTCTAATAAATAACACACTGAAACTATATTGTGACTAATGCATTTTATTCACAATAGTTTACATAATAAGAAAATAGATTATCAGGTAACCATATATAATCTACTGAGGACTCACGTGGATATATTCTATGAAGATTTTAGGTTGAATTACTCGAATGATCAGAAAGTCGCTTCACCCGTTGCCGTAGTACGTTATGTAGTTCCATTCTCACCTGCAAATGTAGGCTTAGAAACAGAATACAAAGGATTTATAGAAGTGCATATTTTGAAACAAAAATTGCCAATATATATATATTCGGAGAAAAGGGAAAATATAGATATTATTGTTGAAACAATGATACACTATCAATACCATGTTAGTTTCTAAAATCAATATCAAATCAGCTTGTTAATTATTTTTATAACATTTATGCTTTACAGTGAGCATTATCACCCATTTCATTACACTTACCATTTTTGTTATGCACATCTTTATCTCTTGTTGATATAGGCAAATGGATAGTGCAACAACTATAGTGCTATAATTTAAAATTTAAAGAAAAGACCAATGACGTTTCAGGAAAATGAGGTCTATTAGCTAAAATGACAACATAAACTGTCATTTATGTCTTTATTCTCCTGAATTCAGAGTACGGTAGCTGAAAAGACTGCCATAATGAAGTATACTACCGGATTATTCCATAAATAATACCGTGTGTGCCATAACCCCTGCAATGACGTCATCTGATGAGCAAATAGTGAAGTAGACAGCTCGTACCATAGACGAGTAATATAGGGCAATTGATTGTGCAACAGAGTATTGAAGGTGGACGGTATACGTACTACACGCTTTGGAAGTGTGGATTATGTTTGATCATGGCAGTGTCGGAGGACCACATACGCAATGTCATGCTGTATGAATTTCACCACGTACATCCAGCCAGTGCAGCAGCATGTAAGATCAAGGCATTATATGGACAGGGTGGTATAGATGTGTGAAAGCGCCAGAGGTGGTTCCAGAGGTTTAGCCTGGGGGCACCGGTCTCATTGATAAGCAATGAGAAGTGAGACCTGTGCAGCTTGGACAACGATGCCCTGCGAGAAGCGGTGGAGGAAAATCCAATTTAAACAGTTGGAGAACTGGTCAGCGAACTCCATGTCACCTATTAGACCGTTCATAGTCTGCAGGACCTTGGGTACGTGTCGAAACTCGGAAAATAGGTACCCAACAGCCGTCAAAGACGTGAGCCATTTGTGGACAGAATGGCGGCAGAGGATGGAACCTGGGTCCTCTAACATAGCATTACACACAAACGCCAGTGCGTGGCCAAGGGTGCAGCAGGAACCGTGCCAAAACAGGATCCCCACCCCTGCAAAAGGATTTTAAGTGTTTGGCAAGATATCTGTGCGGTAATCCATTTTCAGCTCTTGCCACGTAACCAGGATATCAATACAGATATCAACAGTTAGCAGTTTGAACGCCTATGGACTGAATTGTTGGAGAAATGTCCTTCACTTGTTAATCGCAAAGGTGTGCTCATCCACGGTGATAACGCGCTCTCACACATGGCAAGAAGGACTTGTGCTAAGATCGAGTAATATGGCTGGGAGAAACTCTTCCACACAGCGTTTCCACAGTATCTTGCACCAGCAGACTACTGTCTTTTTCTCTGCCTGCAAAACCACGTATCCGGGAAACACTGCAAAATGAGGATGACAAGCAACCAATAGTGTCCCAGTTCTTTGCCTCCAAAACAGGTGACTTCTTTCAGCGGGAAATTTAATAACTCGTTGACAGGTGGAAGAGTTTTGTGGAGTCCAACGAAGACTATGTTTCTGACTAACGGTGGTGTTCTTGGCAAGTTATCGTTCTTTTGCTTAAGGTGCAAAAGTGCATTACGTATGGAATAAGCTGATATCCGGCTTGATTTTTTTTACTTAGTGAATTAAGAGTTTTTTTAGGATCCGTGTAAACATACCGACATACATCAAAGTTATTGTTCTTGTTTTAACAGTAAGAGAGTACAAATCGGAAATCAACTGAAATGAAATGTTAAATGTGCAATTGATTTTGATTAGCCGTTCATCTTTTCGGTTTCGGTCAGTATATCTTTCTCAAAACGTTATTTCCCAACACATGCAGTTTACGTTAAACTGCCTGAGTCGTACTCCAACTTTCGCATCCATAAAGCATTATCGCGAGACTAACGCTTCTGTACATTTTTATATGTTTTCTTTAGTTCACAATGGTTCGTGGTATCCTGAAATCTTGTAATTAATTTAACTCATTTCCCGACGTCATATACTGATGAAAATTTGCAGAGCGAAGTATGTCGGGTCACAATATAATATTTTATTATTACTATTATATATTTCTATATTTGAAAGCTTATTTTATTATTTAAATATTAACTTCTCTGTTATAAAATAAATACTAGCAGGCAACGAAGTTGAGTTTTGAATAGTTGCATAACACTTAAGGATTTGGATCACAAAATATTAGTTTGAGAAAGAGTATGAGAACACCAAAATAACTCAACAAATATAATTTAAAAAAAAAATAAAGACATAGCTTTCTTAAAGAAATCGTACAAAAAAGAGAAAAAAAATATGTTTATGCATGACTAAAATGGAAAGCACGTGCACAGCAATTGAAGAATTTATGAAGTGATTGTATATAAGAGCGCGCCCCACGATTTTCGTTTTAGCAATGCATAAACAAAATTATTGTTTACTTTATAGTACGATTTGTTTAAGAAAGGTATGTCTTTATTTTTTTAGTTATGTTTTTATTTAACTTTTCTTGGTATTTATGGCGAGTTTAAGGTTTCCTGGACTGAATAGCAACTGGAGGTGGCAACGCTAAGCGGTTTTTTTTTAATTTTTCCGTGACCTCGTTCTTACTAGCTACGTACGCTTTAGCGTATTTATATTGATTTGCTTTTCTCTGATCTCATTCTTAACAATTATTTGTAGGTTTCATTCATCTTCTGTCTTCACTTTGTTGAAATTTTGAATTTTATTTATGGCATTTAGGCATCTAAATTGCGGGAAATGATGTAGAAAAGGGATCAACCAGAGTTGAAGGTACTATCCCGCATTTGCGTGGTGTGACTCAGAAACTCTCTGGTTAACATCAGTCAGGATGGTTAGCCGCTGGAATTGCTCCAGCGACCTCCTGATTGCTATGCCAACGCACTATCGCTGAGCCCCGGCGGCTCGGTTCTTCGGCTAATTATCTTTTATTTTGATTTTTCTACCTTCACCTGTAAATCTATCTCATCGCAAGCTTCTACTATGACTTGATTAGTATGGTTATATTAGTCTGTAGTGCTTCTATATAGTCACTTACCAAAGCTACAGCATCTAGGTACACGAACTTTGGTTCAACGAATTCAATTTTCTTCCCTTTTGTCCCTTTTTATTTTTTAAAATCACTTCGTGAATTTTGAATTTTATTTATGGCCTTTGGGCATCTAAGACTCAGGTCGCGATAGGGTAGCAGAAAGGATGCTGGAAGGTCTCGACCAGGGCACAAGTTGAAGGAACAGTCCTTGCACTTACCTGGTGTGCCGAGGAAAAAGTCAGTAATGATAGTCTGCCTCAGGGATTGATCCCATGACCTCCCGAAGGCTAAGGCAACGTTCTACCACTGAGCCAAGACCAATCGAATTCAGAATCACTTATTTTAAGGGAAAGTAAAACTGTGGTTGTGACAAGAAGTCATTTAGCTTCAATACGATATGAAATTCGAAATTATGTTATATGTGATTACCTATATATATTATCATTATCGGGTCGCTAAGGCACATCCTTAATAGCTGAACAAGTCTTTTTTTTTTAGGATTTCAGAACGAATCAGAATTTTTAGTATAACTTTTGATAGAGTTAAAAGTTTTCTTAAACTCTACGGCAAATAAATAAACTGGCCCATTGTATTACCATTCCATTTTACTTATTAACTCAAGGCCAAAATGATGTCCAACATGGCTTTATTATACTAAATCCACATTGGTGATTTTCAGTTATTTAATCCACGTATACACTAGGATGAGTCGAAAATATGAAGTTCACTGGATGAAATTCTAATATTGGAAGAATGTTGCATTGCCTCTAGAAGTTGATAAACTCGTTGTTTTTGCTCTCCCAAGACTAACTGTGAAGTTATCTTTGAAATAATTAGCACTTTAGTGAACTTGACGAAATTCAGGTCAGTTGCGTAATCTTGTATTACTTTCATGTTTTCTAACTCGTAGTGCTGGACAAAGTACTATTTATTTAGCAGCTTGCCAAGCGTTTAGAAAAATTCGTCCTAGGGACCTCTCAACCTATATATAATTAGGCCTAGCCGTTGTTGGTTTGCTGGGGGCTTCCGATGGGTTCAACGTCGCTATTATACATATCACTTCACTGTTTCCTTGTGGTTTCGCCTCCAAGTTCTGTGTGGCATTAAAAATGTCTTATAGTTCCGGGAAGTTCATGGGGATAACTACTTTAAGTATATCCGTATTGTCCCACACAGCAAAATGACGTCCCAGGGATATCTGACGGATCTCCTGGAAGGATATCGGGACGTCCATAGGACGTCCTGTTTAAGTCCCGTTTACATGCATGGGACGTATAGTTATAATTAATCCTTCGTATAACTATACGAAGGCATATCCTTCGTATAGTTATAATTAATTAAATAATAATAATAGTAAGGTCGATTTAATTTATATAAATTCCAGGTAGGTAATCCCGCACGGCTTCCCGGGGGACATCCAGGGGACCTCCATACGGGATGAACTGTTTGTATTGCCCACAGAGTTATCCCACGGACGTCCTTAGGACATCGCTATGGGAGCAGGACCATTCTGACAGTAATGTTATCTAAATGGGACGTCCCAGGGACGTACTCTGCTATGTGGGGTACTGAAAATTATTATTGTTATTATTATTTACAAGATCGTTTCTCTTTAGGAAAGATACGCTTGTGTATTTAGAAGTACAGGTATGTGATCCATCGAGTGCAATAATACCGATGCCGTGAAGATTTCCAGATTTTAAAAAAGTTATTTCAGTAGCTTCAACCTTCAGCTCGGACCCCAAGATAGTAGAAGCGCAACTATTTAGGATAAGATAAAGATAAAATTAATTGTGTGGGCGGTAACAGCACTATGGCTTACGCCCGTCCCGAGCAACTTTTTAGGACTTCTATTCTCTACAGGCAGTGCTTCTTGCATATGTACATCATTGTAATCTACGTTATAAACTCATCGCATTTCCAAGGAAAAAATACGGGACACATACAGTGGAGGTGGATACACTACACTCGTCAATAAGACAACGGATTCAGAGAAAGACAACTTTAAATTAGAGAATAATGTGTAAGCTGCTGTGAATGTGAGCTGTTGGCTTCATGTGTCACCCAGCATTATGAAATATACAGATTATGTTTTCAATGCAATTTACAATGCTGTGTATTTTTTTATATAGTTTTCTTACTCTAAATTTAAGAAATACCATGTTGTATTAATAATTTCAGGTGTACGGAGTTAACCTGAGTTTTTTTTAATGACAACTACTATCAAAATATAAATGTATAGCTGGTACCTAGAATTTGAAAGTGAACCCTTTGTCTGAATAAAATTTTCTCTAAACCCTCTCATTTCCAAGGAAAATGCACAATTATTAAGGCATAACGTGGTTCTTGGCGGCCATATTTTATTTTATCTAAAATGGTTAGCGTTATCCAAAAAAATAAATATCAAATATACTTCATTATATGCTGAACATTTTTGCCAAATAACCTTTCCTCGAAAATCATTGGTCTTCCAGACAAAAGAGGTAACCATGGGCCAGAAGCCAAGAAAAAAGATGCATTAACAATACTAAAAGCTCACATTTGTTTTCAGTACATTCACATAAAGTTCATTTCTGTTGAAGTTTTTGTTTGCTTTCTGTGCCAGGAGAATTTTTAGTGCAATTCTCCTGAGAAAAATAAATATCTGATGTTCAATTCCAATAAGCAATAATGCAGATGAATTTACTAACCCCTACTTTTAGATATTAGAAAAAATTAAGAGTAATATGATGATAGAATACGGAATACCTACCACACATTTCGTTATTTTCGTCACTGCCATCCTTACAATCTTTCTTCCCATCACAAGTGTACAAATCACTAATACATTGACCTGACAAACATTTAAAGAAATCCTCTTCGCAAACTCGCTTCTCTGTATAGGGGGAGAATAAGCAGAAAAATATTATAAACATATAATTTCTATCTCTAAAATGTGTGTTTACACTAAACTTGTCCCAAGCCCTAGTTTTCTACTTACAGAATTCAACTAATTATATAATTAACGATAATATACTTTTCCCAAACTCAATATTGTCAACTACGTGGCACACTAAACGTCAGGTAGTTTTCTTGGGTTGCTTTCTTATATATTACCGTCTCTTCAATATCACCTGGGATTGAGTAACTAGGTGTCTTTACATACCGTATTTAAAAAAATCGCTTTAAAACAGTCTTGCCCAGTTTATCGCTGTTAAGAATTGATGTTTCTCTTATTAAAGTATAATTTACGATGTTTCGGAAGAGTCGTATATGGTGTGAACAATTCAGGAAGTGGATCAATGTAAATAACTATTAGAAAATATGATGTGCCACATAATACAAATCAAAATTTACTGTCCATTTGAGTATCAATATTACCTTGATAACATACCGTTATTCTATACAGTAATATTATCAACCTGGCTTTCTTTAACTCTAGTAACACTGATCATTCTTTTTTTTTGCATTATTTATACCTCTATATTTTGTAACAAAGTCCACAAAGTAATTTCTAAAACGACAATATAGTTGTTTACCTGAAACAGTAAGATTTTAAATCATTTAGGACCTAATAACGTTGGAAAGGGCTTCGATCAACACTCACCACACATCTCAAGGTCTTCGTCACTGTTGTCTTCACAATCCTTTTCAGTGTTGCAAACTAGTGTTTTTCTAACACATTGTGAATTGTTACATTGAAACGTCTTGGAGTGGCAACCATAGAATTCTAGTTCAAAAGATATGAAAATGTTCTCATTTTAATTGATATTCAAATTTCATTAATACTTGGATATGAAAAGCAATGAGTGTTTTACATAAAAACTGTAGAGGACACAACTGAACCTAACTCATCAGAAAATGGTTCTTGGTGGAATAATATAATATTGATGATTCGGACTTTTATACTGCAACTGTTATGAACAGTTTCCAGATTCTGCACTGTTAAATAGTGACTACCTTCTTAAACATGCCTTTGAAGTTTAAATATATTGTTGAAAGAAAACATGCACTTATATCTGGTAGCATATCAAATTAAAAAACAGATATTATGTTGTTGCAGATGAATGTTTATTAATATGTATATGACTGCGTATAATCGTCAGTACAAACAATTTTAATATTGTTTAACTGTATTGTTATAAGCTTTGCTATAAGAACTGAAGAGTACAGGGAAACAAGGGAGGATGTCCATGAACGCTAGTTTCTTATAAAACGCATTCTAACTCCCATGAATTTAACACTTTATAAATTGCTATAACTTGCGTATTATTTGTTGTTCTGGATTCACAGTTTCTTAGTGGTTAGCTGTCATTGTGCATTACTTATTTCACGAATGCACAGGTATTTTTCAAAATGAACACCTTCTCATTCCCTGTACTCTTCAATGAACAAAACCCTGTTACGTTTTTTCTTCTGAAAATAGATACTTTAGCCCCTTGGAATCGTTTAAGGTTGTAGTTAGAATTGTCAATAAACAACGTTTGCTGAAAAAAAAATGAAAAGAAATTGTACTAAAATATAGTTCTCAACATCCAAATAAGAAATGAGAATGACAACAAAGACTTTTAACGGAAAGGCTTTTTACGATCTGACAACAATATTTATTTATTGAACACAACAGGTTAATAGCCTAATTGTGGTGTTCAACATACACATATAAGATTTTCTGCATACACAGTACACACATAGATGTAATATTGATATTTGGAGCTGCATGGTAACATATTCTGCATAAAGTATTCATTATTTTATAGAAGAACGGAATTATCTCATATTTATCTTAAATATATCAATCTCAGGACATTCTTCAATAATATAATTATATAATGAGCAGATTCTCCTGATAGGCGATATGTCCATTGCTTTAGTTCTTTGGGCCGAGAGGTAGAAGACAGCATTACGCGGTCGAGTTACTCTATGCAATACATACAGCCCTAATTCAGATAATAAGCTTTCTGAATCGATTTTACTGTGTAAGAGTTTGTGTAGGAAAGTTAAGAGAATATTAACTCTTCTGATTTCAAGAGATTGTAACCTGTACTTATTTACCAGGTCTAAGTACTTTTCAAATTTAGGATACATTCCAGGTTTTTTGTATGTCAAAAAATTGTACAAATTTAGAATATATAATTTCAATTTGCCGAGAGTTCTTTGTATTAGGATCCCATATTATTGAAGCGTATTCTAACTTCGACCTAATATACACTGTATATGAAGATTTTATGACATCAATATTCGATAAATTGTTAATTAACCTCATTACAAAACCGAGGTTCCTGTAAGCTTCGCCAACAAGGCGATTTACGTGCATGTCGAATGACAGCTTAGATTTAATGATTACACCAAAATCAGTATAGAATCTACTCGAATTAGTGGAGAGTCATTAATTTGTAATGGAATTTCAAATAGTTTCTTTTTCCCTATATGGTATTACACAACATTCATTAATGTTTAATAATAACATGTTTGTTTTACACAAGTTGGAGACTGCATTAATATCATTTTTTAAGGAGACCACGTCCAATTCGGAGGAAATACTACAATAGATTTTTAAATCATCAGCAAACAAAAGTTTGTTGGAGGATGCTATGACAGCAGGCAAATCATTTACAAATAATAAGGCCAAAAGAGATCCAAGGTTTGATCCTTGAGGCATACCAGAATTTACAACATATTCCTCGGTTACGATATCTTTGTAACGACCACGGTGTTTACGGCGATACAAATCGGATGCTATTAACTGGCAAAGTTTTTCTGAGAAGTTGGAAGTTACAATCTTGCTAAGTAAGATGTAATGATTAACGATAGCAAAGGCTTTCAAAAAGTCTGTGTAAATTACGTCTAGTTGACCTCTATTATCAATTTGTCTAGCTAACAATGTATGAATTCAACAATGCTAGTTACAGTTAATTTTTCTGGCAAGAATCCATGTTGGAAAGGCGAGATAATTGAGCGAACTTGTGAGTATACACATTCATATATAATAATTTCAAATACTTTGGCTAGAGCAAATATTATGA
Organism: Lepisma saccharinum; assembly: GCA_022664845.1. NCBI lineage: Eukaryota > Metazoa > Arthropoda > Insecta > Zygentoma > Lepismatidae > Lepisma > Lepisma saccharinum. Next base: position 2,359 of record JAGDQP010008363.1, on the reverse strand, counting down.
CAATTGGGCGATAATTGTTAATATCATTACTCGTGCCATCACTTTTAGGAATGGGACAGATAGATATCGGCAAGTTTTCATGTGTCAGGGAATTCACAGGTTGCTAGAGATTTATTGAAAATCGCTTGCAGTGGATATTTAAGTATTTCAGAACAGCCATTGATAATATAGGATGGGACTTTGTTAATCCCAAAAGATGTCCAAGGTTTCAGTTTCTTAATAGATTTTTTTATGTCCTTCAATTCAATGTGTTCGAGAAATAATTTACCTCAAATTTCAGAACTATCGTGTCAGTTAAAGTATCAAGGTTATATTCTTACATATTGTAGGCTACTTGAAAATGTTTCATCAATGCATTCCGCAAAACCTGTTTCTTCACTTAATTGCTGTCCCTCGTAATTTAGCACATTACGTTCTGACTTCCGTCTTTTATTTTTTATGAATGCCCGAAAGCTCTAGGGATCAGTTAAAATGTTAGTCTCACAATTACGCAAGTAAGTTCTTTCTGCTGTAGATATTTCTCTTTTAGAAACAGTACGTCATTCTTTAAATTTATTAAAGTGATAACTAAAATCTCCGATTGCTTTTTTCAATTTTCTACGGTGGTAAATATTTTTATTCATTAGTTTAATTAAGTAATTTGGAAACCAGATAGGGCACTTTAGTTTAGGTCTTTTCGGTGGTATACTTTTATCGGAAATGGCATATAATGTATTATAGAAAGAGTCAAGAGCATCATCGACAGTTAAGTTATCCGATACACTTTCCCAATAAGCTGATGCAATATCACGATACAATTGCTCGTAATTGGCTTTGGAAAACTTGTAATCAAATGTATGTGATTTTGCTATATTTTTGATCCGCTTGGTTGCTGATTTAAGGAAATCATAATCAGTTCCTCACAATTCAGAAATATTATAATCGCCTATTAGGAGAATGCTGCTTTCTGGTGGTAAGACACTATATATAAAATTAAAATAATCCAGGTATACTGAAATAGGAGACGAAGTTACAATATAGACAACACACACAAATATACAAGTAACATTATTTACAAAACGTTTGACTGGAATACAATCTACACCAGGAATATCAGGGGAGCAAGCTTGCTGCACTCGATGTTTTTTACCTACAGCCAGCAGAACTCCACCCCCAGATTTCTTACAAAAGAAAGCAATATTTTTGTCAGCTCTTAACACTGCATACCGTAAATCAAAATGTTTATAATCAATATTACTATCGGTGAGCCAAGTCTACGTTAATGAGAAAGTGTAGTAGGTGTTATTTAAAATGTTTTCATACAAGTTGCTTATTTTGGTTCGAAGGCCACGTGTATTTTGTACATGTAAGCTAAAGTTTGCTTGCTTTCCAGATATTACACTTTTAATCGAATTCACTCAGTCCCTTCCCCGCTCCCTCCGCGTTACAATCATACCTTCTTACCTGCAAATTTAAGTCTGATATTTAAGAGCTTAATTTACCGGCAGTATAACTTCTGGTGACAACTCCTGGGTTAGAGGGAGAATAGTGATTCATTGCAAGGTTGTTGGTTTCTCAACAGAAGTCAACTGAGGTGGGATTTACTGTGACATTTAATACTGTTCCGTAGTGCTGATGGACGTGTTGTCAAATAGTATTGACACTGGAAGTGAATGCGTTTCTTAATGCTGTACATGTTTGATAATTATTAACGTCAATTGGTCATTTGAATCTCTCTTTGTCTGCTTTCAAACGTCCTGTATGTACGGCGTCTTCGAGGAATTTATCGTTGTCTTTCAATTTATTTAACCGAAGCTGTACTCTTCTCATATTTACCACATACATACTGGTTCTCAAACATATTTTTCTTCCCTCAGCACAAGCATATATCTCCAGTTTATACCCGTACAGCACATAGGTCTGCATAATCCTAATTAGGATTTTAAAGCTTGACACGCTCCCACTGATATCCGCAGTTAACTATGGTCACTAATTAGTATAGTACGGGAATAATTACGATTTCCCGGGGGGCAGTAGCGGCTATGGCCTCCCCACCTTAGGATTTTTATACACCATGTTTGAATTTGTGCCCTCTGTCATTTTTAGGAGTTTGTACAACATGCGGTAGAAGGAGGGTGTAGTAATACATAAAATATATTTTTATAGACTGAATAACTTAAATGTTTAGTAATAGCGATTTATTAACTGTGTTTAATTGCATCAATATGATAACAATATGATAAATAATTAAGGTTTAATATGGTACCACCTTCTTGTCCATACAGTGTATACTCTATGCATTAGTTAATAGTATCAAACATGAAATATTCAATAATCAATCTGCTATCAAGTTTTCCAACATTTAATGTACATATTACCT
>JAGDQP010008362.1:46588-63275 GCA_022664845.1 Lepisma saccharinum | reverse complement strand
GGTCTCTCTCTCTCTCTCTCTCTCTCTCTCTATATATATATATATATATATGTAAGAGAAGGAGAGAGAGTATTCCATTTGTTATCACGCCACACCTGTTCTTCCTTTTTAATGTTCAACAAGCTATTCTGGCTATGTAAAAAAGTGTGAATATTTCATTTTTTATTTATTTTTTTGTAAAATGTGCGCATAGGTGAACAAATTGTCGAACAAACAAGCAAACACTTGCATTCATTCGTCAAAGCTTCATTTTGTCAAATAAGCACACGATACTACATGATTTTCTACAACTTATATAGAGATGAAATGTTTAATCACTGCCTGGATTAGGTGTCTACTATAAATGTTGTTGTTTTTTAGTGTAAGTTCGCCAACGTCTGTATGTACAACTATACGGACAAATCAATAAATGTTCATCCATCTTTCTTAGAAAAGCAAATTTATGCTTCAGGTTGTATGGTTCTACGCTATTATTTAACAAAAGACTGAACCGTGTAAGAACGTGTTGTGGGAAAGCAACGTAATTTGCACTTATATTGAATTACTACTTTGTAATTATAGTTGTCAGTCTTCAAAAGAACAATTCTATATCCAACTTGACACAAGATTTTTTATGCCTATTTTAGAAGTACTTGTTAATTCTGTTTAACTAAAAACAAATCAAATCCATTGTTTAACATGCTGTTGTAGACTTTATTAAATTAACAAATTTATTAACATTTTAATCAGTGAATCATTACTCTTTCAGGGATTCTAGGGAGCTTCAGAAGCCAACGTCAACTAACTCAGCTGTAGTGAGGTTCTACAAATACGTTCAGGCGGCCAAGGACGGTCAAAACAAGAAGAACTGCTTAAGGCTTTACCCATCCTGCACCGTGAACACGGAAGTCTGAGGGAAGTCTATGACCCAGCCAGCTTTGAAACCAAACCAACTTCTTTCAAGAACGGAGAACACGATGAGTGAAAAAAAGAAAAACTTGCAGGTATGCAGGTATGCGAGGAATGGATTGCAGATGATGTGGACTTAACAATCTGGGGTAAGGCGGCGAATAAATTGGATCAATGCTTTAAACGCCAACCGGCGGATATGTATTTAACTTGTGTTGATATATCGCGAAACCGAAGATGTTTCTGCCTTTTCTCAAAGTAATCTACTGAAAAAAACAAAACTGGACCTGGACCAGTGACAGTTTTTAATTTGCATTATGGACTGAAGAGCAAAGAAATTCTGCACATCTCATTGCCTAAAATTCTGTACATTCCATTTAGTCTTTGGTATTGCTTAGTCGTGCATTTTAGAACGGTAAGACGAGATAAATTTAGTTGATAACTAGAACATCTGTAGATAACAAATGTTAATCCTGTTTTGAAGATTTGATTAATTTTAACTTCGTGATTTGAGATTGCGTACGTTAATTTCATCGATGTTATTCCTTGCTTTTCCATTGTTTCCGACTTGCTTTTAAACTCAAGATCGTACTCAGTGATATTAAACTTTATTCATCTAACAAACAGCAATAATAATAATAATGATCATAATCATAACAATAATAATAATAATAAATTAAGCTCTAGAATAAAACTTACAAAGTAACTATAATAAATTGTGTTTTACCTATTTTATACAAGTTTCTTCCATCATAGTCTATTCTGCATGCTTAAATGAAGGGGCTCAATGTCTTTTAAATGTTTGTGTTATTTTATAAACGGTCGCACGCTTAATCCAAATCTGACCTTCGATTTAACACAAACGACTCGCGTCAGGAAATCCTTATGGGAGATACTGCATTATGTTGGTTCTCATAAAAATAAAAATAATAATCTGAATCTGACGTTTCTATCGCAATCTATACTCGAAAAGTGCGTAAAATTCGAAATGCGGTCAACGAGAAAAATTGTAACATGGGTGCTGTCAGGTTACTTTTTAGACATTTTCTATGCTTATGACTTCCTGTCCTGAGTCATTCAATATTTACCTCCGTTGTGTAGTTTTAGAAATGTAACGCACAAAATGTGTTAAATTTAATCTCTGATAGCTTTGTACGTGGTGAATAACGGTTCCAACGTAATCTTGTGAGCATCATTTAGGGGTACGAAGTCGAGCAAACACTTTTGACATATCTGATAAAAAAATGTCCATCTTCCAAGGAATCGAATGAGAGAAATTAGCCGCAAATACTAACATTAGTGCCCCGCTAGAGTGTGTATATAGTTCTGAAGCACTTTTTAAATGAAAGTTCTGAAACTGAACTGCAGTGTTTATTTGATAGTTAACCCTGCGGAAAGGGGTTAAAGTGCTTAAGAGCATATGGAACCTAGTCTTCATAGCCCAATACCTTGGGCGCCCCTTCAGACTGTAAATAAAATGAAATTGAAGTTTTTTTTTCCTTTTTACATCAACCCGTTCCAAAGTTAAGACAGTTTGTGCGACGCAGTGCGGATAACTTTAAACTATTTCTACGCTGAATTCAGTTTTCAAATTCAATTTAATTCAGCGTAGAAAAAACCTATGAAATAGTGGCAACATTTATGTAAGATTCAGATTTACAATTCGCGACCTTCGCTTGTAAGAAGTTAGACTTATTCGATTTGCAGATTATTTCCTATAGAAAGAAAAATAAAAAAAAAACAGCTATACTTTGCTAGCACAACGAGGTATATAATAATAGATTTTTGTTTTCAATTTTACTAATAAAGTTAATGCTTTGAATACCGGTTTGTTATTTTAATAATTTTGTTATTACAGGCCTATAGTTAGATTAGGTAATGTGCTAACGAGCTAAGAAGCTTTTTCTTAATTAAATTGTATAACAAATTATAAGTAAGTTCTACCCAATATCAGTCAGCATATTATGAGAATCGATAAGGGGCAATTTAGAAAAGAAAGAAAGAAAGAAAGAGAAACCATTTAAGCGATGTTTATTGAATACTTATGTTTATGTTTACTTTTAATTTATTATTAAATTTAAGATCTCAGCGAACAGTGTTTGTACTGTGAAACAATACATGAGAAATAATATTTTATAAAAGGAGACAATAGATTAATCAGTTAATTAAACACTATAATATCTACAATAAAAGTTGAATACTCTACAGTAAGTCGTTAAGAGAGGAATTAAATCTTTGAGCAATTTTAACTTTGATTTTTATAACAATGTTTTCCTACACGTATTACTCCCAGAAAACTTGAAAATAGCTTACTGACTTAATGGATCATCTATTTCCATATGTTACAATGATAAATTAATTTATGAAATCGAATGTTCAAGAGTTAAAATATTACAAACCAACTGGTTGCAATTCTGATAATACCCTTTTACATTACCGATGAACGACAATATTCGTTAACAATTATATTTTCGCGCCTTATGAAGACTAAGGGAGTGCATAAATATAGAATAGATAAATTACTGTATTTTGGTGCAGAGATATAGGATAGAAATTGACAGTAAGTGAATGTGCAGTGATATAGGATAGAAACTGACAGTAAGCGAAAAATTTACTTCTATAATCTTAGGCAATGGATGTGAGAATTTGTTGTTCCATTTATTCGAAGAATAAGGAAACACGGATGACCTTGGTAGAATAGCCTTGGACTTGACAGTGACTTCTCGAAACAGAATATACAGAAGAACACATAAAACCAAAACAAGAAAAGCTTGGAGAACGTACATAAACTGGACGACATTGTAAAGACTGGTTTTTGATTGGTGTCGGGCATTTGAATTCATGTCGGGTGTTGACAGAAAATTAGGGGACAGTGGTGTGTTTGGGACAATCCATGACAAACTGAATTTATATTGACATTGTAAATAATTTGTAATTTATTGACAAGGACAATATGACTATATGTACGTTATAGTGGTATTATGTGTTTACACTAGTTTCTTCACTGAACTGATTCTGTTTGTAAGATAATCTGATATACTTACTTCCGACTTTAGTAATAAATGTCGTAACAAGTTTTGTAAGAAAACCTGCATTTCTCTTCGAATTGCTGCTTATCATACTTCGTTTTGTAGTTTAGTTTTATCACTGCAGTGATTCATCATATTTCATTGTTATCTGTAGTGTAAACCATAATTTCTGCATAATATTAATCTATTTTAGAAACAAAGGCACTACATTAAAGAATTTTTCTCTTTTATAAAGTTGAAAAATCTATAATGCCTTTCAAAACACACCTTTTCTTTCAATTTAGCATAAAATAAGATTTTGATAACAATCAGATTAAGCAGATAAATTCTGTTTTTTCATGAATAAAAACATTACTTGAGCTTAATAAGTGTTTTTACTAGGTTAGTTGTCTGGGAAAAGCTAGTTTTTAGGTAGATTTCGAAGAAAATATACCTATTGAGATCGGTACGATATGAAAGTGTATATATATATATATATATATATATATATATTAACACGCTAACGGCCATAATTTTGAAGATATTTGAACCAAATTTTTATATGTTGTTTCTAGGCTTAATAGCTCGGTTAAGTTCGTTAATGAGCAAAATCGGTCGCCATCTTGGATCCAAAATGGCCGCCGAACCCATTGTTGTATAGAATACACAGCCTAAACCGCTGGGGCTATTGAAATCAAATTTGGCATAAAGGTACAACATCACTTTTTGATTATGAAAGTGTTAAATAATGAGTTCAAAGACGCCATCTTAGATCCAAAATGGCGGACCTAAAAATTAATTTTCCACACCGTTTGAGCTAGAGATACGAAATTTGGCATAAAGGTGCATTATCACGAATAGCTTAGGGAAATATCACAACATTTGGGAAAAGTCGCCATCTTGGATCCAAAATGACCGTCCAAAATCCCATTTTGCACACCGTTTGAGCTGGATAAATGAAATTTTCCTTGAAGGTGTATCATCACAAGTAGGTCACGACAAAATAAGAAAACTTTCAAAAAGTCGTCAACTTGGATCCAAAATGGCCGCCCCAAAAACCCAATTTCCAAATCATTGAAGGTAGAGAAACGAAATTTTCAATGAAGCTCTATGACCAAGAGTAGGTTACAATAAATGGGGCAAATCTTCCCTTTGGGGACGCAGCCAACCGTGGAAGGGTGAAGATGTACTCCGTGGTGGTGTAGTGCTGCAGGGAGATTTTGGTTAAGATAAAGGAGGCGCATCCTCTCAAAAGCACTGAAGTTCGGGAGCGAGTCCCGGCTCCCAGCGAAACTTCGAAATCTACCTCAGCCTGTAGGCCTACCGAAAGGGATTTTTTTTATACAGATTCAATCACTCATCATTATCCATTATTCTCTGTCATTCCAGATTTCTTGACCATCTTTATTACTTCCTTCCACTTTATTTCTTTTTCTCTCATGTTCTCTCTCTTCCTTACAAGCTTCCTCTTTCTTAGTACCAAAGTGATTTTAGCAGCAAAAGCAGTACTGTAGTTTTTAAAGTAATAGTAGTAGCAGCAGTCTCTACTGCTCAGATCATTAACTTCCGTTGTTAGCTGTGAAGTCTCTAATAGTCTATAGGAGGAGTCTCCAACCTACGGCCCGCGTACCGATTTTGACTGGTCCAGAAACAAATCCAAAATTACTGTTACTATACTATATTCTACATGTGATTTAAAAGAAAATAATTTAAAACACAAGAAGTAACTTGGTACTTGAATATTATATAGATATCCCAAATAAAATGTAGCCTGTGACAAGGTTGTCAGTAACTTGCTTTCATCTTGTCAAACTAAAAACTGTTTTGAAATCGGTAAAAAATTATGAAATGAGCTTGTGGGAAGAACATTCGTACTGGTTGTTATAATTGCCCTATTCCAGCCTTAAGTCACACTTGTTGGAACAAACAGCTGTGAGGAAGTTTGTTTGTTAGACTTGAAATTTATTGAATTTTGTTTCCTTACACTTCCGCTATTGCCTCAGCACGCTGAAGTCCCATCACGTGTGGAGTGACTCGATTTAGGAATTATACCCGTGGGAGAAACATTGTGGTGAACTACGGGAAGCGTAAACAACAGTACAAAACAAGAGATAGGGAGTCGCCGACTTGCTGTAAAGACCAAACCTTTGGATAGCTGAAACGAGTTCGAATTCTGGCAGGGTAATTGTTTTTCTTAAATTATTTTGTAAAGAACTTAACTTTTTCTCTGTGTACTTCAAACTAATTGCTCCTTTTTTATTCATTTTTAGTTTTTTCGACATTTTACTAAATTCACGGATAGTTGACAAACATCATGTTAGATTATTTTAGTACCCTATGAAATCATTGGGAAAACATTATTAACTAACCCCGTTCTCTGCTGATTCATTCGATACGCTGACAGTTGCACCTGTTTAGGTCCAGGAATTAGCTAGGAGTCGTGATAAATTTTGTGCAATGCCAAAAAACCACGTGTTCCATAAAACTTCTACACGCTCCGTGCTTAAAGTCATTCTGTAATGAAATTCTCTCTATATGTCACTAAATTTCATGTCTGACTTGATGAAATACATATCCGAAGTTCTTTCTCAACAGCTCCAGCAGCATAGTAGTTGAAGCAATAGACAACAAATCACAAGGTTCTAGGTTCAAATCCATCCGCAGACAAGTTCTAAAAATTTCAACTGTACTTCAAGATAAGGGAATAAGACGCATAATTGAATAAAGACAGGACTTAGGTAATATTACTCTTTATATATATGTCGGTCTGCTGCTATCCTTATCCATGCAGCTCCTGAAAAACGCTGATTTCATCTACCCATCTTGTATTCGGGCGGCGTCTCGGTCGTTTATTTTCTCTAGGAATTCAATGTAGTAAATTAGTCGTCCACCTTTTATCTGTTCGTTTAGCTATGTGACCGACCCATTTCCACTTCATCTTCTTCGCAGTCTTAATTACATCCTCTATCTTTGTTTGTGCGCGAATCCATTCATTTGTCTTCCTGTCCCTCCTGGTTATTCCTTGCAAGCATCTCTCCATTGCTCTCTGTGTAACTCCCAATCTTTGAGTCGTTTGCGCATTCAGTGTTCAAACTTCACAGCCGTACATCATCACAGGTAAGACACATTGATTATAAACTTTACGCTTCAGACACATTAGTAGTTTGCTTTTAAAAATAAAGTGTAGTCTTCCAAACGAACTCCACGCCATTTTACATCTTCTATTTATTTCATCAGTCAACTTGGCATTCGATGTTTTGAGCTGGCCTAGGTAAACATACTCATCAACTATGCCTATTGTCCCTCCGCTAATCTTTATTTTCCTTTTTGCAGCACGATGATTGTATATGACATTTGTTTCACTTAAATTAATTTTAAGGCCTATTTTCGAACTCTGATTACTCAGTTCTTCCATTCTGGTTAGTAGTTCTTCTGCACTTGAACCAAACAGGAGTACTATATCATCAGCGAACCGTAGGTGATGAGGATATTCGCCATTAATTTTAATTCCAACTTCGTCCCAGTTTAAATTTTGGAACACTCTCTCCAGGACCGCAGAAAACAGTTTTGCAGAAATTGAATCTCCTTGCCTTACGCTTTTTCCAACTTAATTTTTTTCACTTTCTTATGTAGTCTAATGACAGGTGTGGCAGTCGAATAAATGTTTCGCAGTAGCTTGATGTATGCATTTCCGATGCCTTGATGTTCAAGTGATTTAAGTACTGCTGACAAGGAGACCGAATCGAAAGCTTTTTTTCAAAATCTACGAATCGCAAACATAGTGGATGTTCATAATCATTAACCCTTTCCATTACTTCATTAAATGTTTGTATGTAGTCCAGTGTGCTCAATCCACGATGAAATCCGGCTTGGTTCCTTCCCTGGTTAAAATCCAAGTCCCGTTCAATACGATTCAAGATAACTTTGGTGAACATTTTGTATAGAACTGATAGTAACTAATTGGTCTGTACCTAGGTAGTTTTCCAAGCGTTCTTTGTCTCTTTTCTAGTACAACAAAATAATAACAGCACTGTTCGAACTTGAGGGTATTTCTCTCTTCCTCAGACACATGGAAAATAATTTAGCACATTAAAAATAATTTGCTCTTTCATCTTTTCACCTCCCCATTTAAACATCTCAGGTTGTGAGTCCATCTTCTCCTGGCGATTTTTCATTCTTCATCCCTCGAAGTACTTTATCCGCTTCTTCTTCCATTACGTCTGGGACATCTACATCATTTCTTCTGAGTCATCATTTCCTAGCTCTTCTTCGGAGTAGTACAATTCTCTGTATAATATTTTTTATAATTTCTTCCTTATTTCGTGTTACGGTCCAGTCTGGTCTCTTAACTGCAATTATTTGCTTTCTCCCTATCATGAGCTGCTGTTAGATTTTCTTCAGGCTCTTGTTTTCGTCAATTTTATTTCTTACAAGGTTTTCGTTATATCTTCGTACATCCTCTTATATTTTCTTCCTTACGGTTTTATTCAATTCTATATATTCAATCCTCTTTATGTAATTTCCCTCTTCTTTTATTTCCCTTCTTTTCTTCATCAAGAGTTTAGTTTCTTCTGAGATTTTGTTCTCTTTTTTCTTTCTGGTGTCCGCTATTTTCTTGGCTGTCTCTCTTACTATCTCGGTCAGTATTTTATTTCCGCTGTTGATGTCTTCTTCATCCTCTAGCTCTTCCAAGGCGCTAAATTTGTTGCTTAGTTCTATCTCGAATGTCTTTCTCTTTTCCCCTAGATTTTCCAGGTCTAAAATTGGCGGTATTCCTCTGATAAGCTTTTTTCTCTAAAGTCTAGTATTTAGTTTCAGCTTACATCTCACCATCCTATGATCACTCGAGGCTGTTCAGAACAGACACGTCTTGCAGAATTTACCTGTTACTCGATAGAGCCTAGTCTATTTCGTTTTTGGTCCCATTTGGGCCTTTCCATGACCACTTGCGGTTTCTTGAAAAATGTATTGAAAATGAACAGTCTGTTGGCTTCTGAGAATTCCACTAACTTCTCTCTTGTTTCTTTTGCCAAATCCAAAGTTTCCCACTTTCGTTTCACTACTCTGCTTACTTCCTACTTTAGCATTGAAGACTTCCATTACAATTTTGTAATGCGATTTGCTACTATTAAAAATCTTATGTATATCCTCGTGTAGGTCTTCGATTTCCTCCTCCGGATGTGACGTTGTTTTAGCATACACTTGTATAATTTCCGTACTATATCTGTTGTTTATCGTTACTACTTCCCATGCGATTCTGTTGAAATTCCTTCAATTTCTGTGATCCGTGACTCGAGGCCTTTTTTGATTATAAAGCCGACGCCTGTTATCTATCTATTAATCAATCAATCTATCTATCTATCTATCTATCTATCTATATATATATATATATATATATATATATATATATATATGAGAGCTTCGGCTCTCCTCTCCCAACCCGTCTGGTCAGCGTGGGAGCAGTAGACCAACTCCTCCCTTCTGGGAGAGGCCTCATCCACTAGTGGATTGAATATGGCTGTGATTTATTTTATATATATACGCTTGAAACCTGCGGGCCATTCTTGTCCTGTCAAGGCTATTTCAACCGTGATTCTCGTAAACTAGAGGGTTTGATTCAATCATGTTTAAAACTTCCTGGCCTGATTTGCTATGCTTGCAGGCAGTTGTCACACTTTTCGAAACTAGTTTGATTCACTTGTGAGTCAGGTGAAAATTGTTATGTTACGCACTAATTTGTATTAAATTTCTTGTTACGAAATACAACTTACAAAATAATTAATATATAAATATTAATATATTACTTTAAAGTTGATTCCTTATAATGCGACCCGAGCCTTTTCCTGCTTAGCCAATTTGGCCTGCTGACAGAAAGGTTGGAGCCTCCTGGTCGGCACTTTTTTTTTTAATAAAGCTGAACAGTAGTTTCTTTCCATGGCCAATGATATATTCAGGATACACAGAAATCCCAAAGTTTATTTCAATGTGAAACTATAGATTGGCAAATCTAAGTGATGCAAGTGGAGAAAGGCATTTTATGGGAGCAAATGACAGTAATACAAAAAGTATCTTTTTACGACATGCTTTTATTAATAATGCACTAAAAATTAGAAAATAATAATGGCATGAAATATTTGTTAATAAATAGGCTTTAATAAGCAATGCGCTGAAGAGAAAATAAGATTTTGTGATATACTTGTAAGTACAAATTTTAGGGTAAAAATTGCTGTAAAATTTCAAAGTGTTAATCACAAATTTATGAAGTTCTTAAAATTAAGTTTAATATTTTTACACAACATTTTACATACAATAGTAGATTGAGATATCTTATGATAAATTTACGCTGGACGCTTCTAAACTTGTTTACACCAATTATTACTCTGAGATTTTGTTCTTGTAAGTGTATAAGAAAATGTTTATTTTTTCCTTTTAGTGCATTTGAAATAAAAGTTTGTTTTAATTAACTTATTTTATAACTTTTTTTCTCCTTTCTAGAGAAATTTTTAAGAAAATCATGTTTTTTAAAAAAATATTTTAATTAAATATTATTACTGTAATTATTTTTTGTTGGAAAATGCATGGAAAACAATGCAAACCTGGTAGATAATCGGTGACAACTTTCCCAACGAGTGAAGTTAAATAAAAGCATGTAGAAACTAAGCGTCTGTGAGAAATAAATCATATACTAATTTTTGAATCATAGTGGTTTTTTTAATCATTTACGTCAGGTTATCAAAGATGATTTCTTTATAAAATATACAACAGAATAAATGCACAATCAAGATATAGTTGGTAATAAACTTTTGGCATTTACATAATTTAGCTACGCCGCCTTACAATTAGTAATATTAACCGGAATATATCTAAGATTTCGCGATCACCCTTTCTCTCCTCCCAAAATATGAAACAATATAGAACATTCCTTATTTATTTCGAACTTGTGTTACTATATAAGCAACAATAAAGTTAATATTTCTAGTCAGAATAAGCTTTTAGGAGTACTGAAGTGTTATTTCTTCCATAAATGATTTCATCTTTCTATTTCGAATTATGATTTGACCAGGGAGTTTATCTGTGGTTTGACTTCTCGTTCACTTTTCCCTAAATTAATCTTTGGTAACAGCTTTAGTTATACGCATTAGTATCCTGCGTTCTATTGTTGGATCTGTATTTTCTTTCTTATTAATTGGATTATTCTTTCATCTCCTTGCACTAAGTTGTTTCTAAATGAAACCCAAGGAAACTTTTTTCTGTAGAGTTTTCAGTGCTTTGATTGTTCCTATTTCTTTCTAATATTGTCTGGTTATACAATGCCTTGCGGTTTAACAGAATTGGAAATACAATGCCAGCAATTAATAATGTGTTTTTGTGTAAAATCAATTGTTTAAAGACAGTAAATATTCTTCGGAACATTCCATTGCAGTGCGTTTAATAGGCGCGGAACGTAAACAATTTCAAATTACGTCTGATTTCACTGTTACAGATGTGGAATTTGCCCGTTTCGTTCTTGAATAATTTTCTGTACCATCCCTTTAATTTCAGACAGGCTGAGTTTCCTTAGCTTGTAGTGTTAGCTACAAGTTTCTAGTAAGGTGTTAAGTCGTAGTAAGATAAACTTTCCGTAACTTGTAGTAAGATAATCCAAAATGTAAGTTGTGATTATATAACATTTGTATTTAATATCAATATACGCTCTCATACAAACTTCAACAGCACTTAATAAAATCAAAAGTAAAATCATAATATAATAACATTCTTTATCTCACTCTTAACAGTTTATATCACTGTGTGACTGTGAATGTTTTATTTACTATGAAATGATTGATTTCGGAGATTCATAAAGAAACAAGTATATTAATATTTAACTTAAAAATTAATGTAGGTGAAAGGTACCGTCTTGGTAACCGTCTTTTTATAAAATTCGCACAAATTATGTCTTGGAAGAAAATACTTTAATATCAAGGTTAATGATGTAGCTCAGTATTCGAGTCTTGTTGTGAAGTTATGTGCAAGGGATTTCTTCTTTGGCTATCGCCTTTCACTAAATACAGGGCGTTTCACAATGTTCTTCAGGGATGTTCAAAATACAGATACAGCAATGTATATTATGCAAACTGCTGGAGTTGGAGAAATGGTTGCAGGACGAAGGACGGACTCAAGCAGATTTTTATACCTACATATGTTCAATGTGTGAACTACGTGACTCGGTACACATCGACACGATATTCAGGTTCTCACCACACGCGGACTTGGGCATGAAATAGGGTCCGTTGCTGCCATAATAAACTTTTTTATGTTGGCGATATTACACGGCATCGTTGGGACTAATATTCGGTTTTTGATATAACCCCACAGAATGAAGTCACACGGTGTGAGGTCAGGTGACCTTGAAAGCAACATAATTAGGTATTGACCATATTTAGAGGCATGTTCTATTTAACGCGTGTTCAGGTAGAGACGAAGCTCATAGTGGAAGTTGCCTTGCACAATGAAAATGTGTGTTGCCTTGCAACTGCTTCATAAGCCATATTTCTGACATTTCAAGACATGGCACTTGTTGCTCCATACTTATTTTCCATACTTGTCTTCCAAAAGGTTTTCCATACTTGTTGCAGTAGATGAAGACGATATGTTTTGAAAAACAAGAGCTTATGGAATCCTTCACACTGTTATTTTTGACATTGACACGTATTCCATCTCTTCTTCTGAGGTTGATGGGCTACCAGTTTATCTTTTCTTTCTACAGACAATCTATTTCTTTAAACCGTTTATACCACGCACGAGTGGAAATGTCACTAGGTGACCTCTTCTCTGACGTTACACGAAATGTTTGCAATAAATACACCAACGCAGTCAGTCAACATGGATATGAACTATAACAGATAAATACATGTCAGAAAGAAATTGTTTGAGTTCGTTTTTACCCTGCACTTCTTTTATCAAGTTAAGTTCAGTAGTTAGCTTGCAGTACATTTTTGTAACTGATAGGAACATTATGAAAGACCCTGTATATCATTTTATGTTTTCATTTGTAGACTAACATTTTTTAGCAAATATGTCTTGCATACTTTCTATTCCTCATCATTCAGAAAATAAGTAGACCTACTTTGACTGCTTAAAACGCACGCGAGAAGAAATGACATTGAAAGACTTCTTGACAGAAGACTACTACGTAACATTGCGTAAAAGAAATCCCAAATGTTATGTTATTCAGTCTCTATTACGTTGCAGATATCAGTATCTCAAATTATCCACTTCGTCTTGTTGAAAAGATACATTTAACCAAGCAGAAAGTGCTTTTTCTTTTTCTTTACAGATGCAGCAATGAAAACACCTTCTACCAACATATTCACGAAAACAAGAAGCAAAAGAAGATTGATGGATATTATGTAGTACATAAACCCTGTGCTCTTTTTTTTAACTTGAAGTATTCCTACACTGCTGTAAAACATTTACGTTACATAGCCACTTAATTCCAAAATTGCCTCTGTGAGGAAAATAGGTTTACCTCAAATCTTAGGTCTTTCTTTACACTTAGAGCCTTGCGAGATCAGACAACGATCGTGCCGGTACTATCAAGGACTGATCTGAAAATCCATCTTCACAACTTCTTCACTATCTGCGACTTGACCAGGATGTACTGCTTCATTGTGAATCTCTGTTCCTTGAGCTTGATATTTAGTTTCAGGAAGAGGCAGGAATCACAAAACGCTAAATCTGCTGAATATATTAAATGGAAACTACGGTTTTATTTCTTAGTGATCAAATTGACGGAGGGTCGGGACAGAAAGTTGGGTGAGATCTGCTGTTGTCAATGTTTATGACAGATTCCATATTTTATTCCGGTGTATCCATATATGTCGACTGTTGACCTGTGGTGATTTTCCTGAAAGACCTAACACTATTTTGTCAACTACCATATTAATTCATTTATTAGAGCTCAAAGCCACATAATTTATTAGAGCTAAAGGCATGTGATATCATAATAATAATAAAAAAGGGAAGGAGAGAAAATAGGGAGTACCTCAGTCAGGATCAGCGGCTGCTTAGAGCGGCCTTTTGACCTTTTGAATGTAAAGTCAATGCCCTAACAACTGAGCAACGGCCTCTCGGTAATCAAATTTAATGAAGATTAAAATAAAATTTTATTTAGACACACTGCTGCAGAAAATTATATTTCGAATTGCAAAAATCACCTAGCTCGAACTTTCGTAAACGCGAATTTTTAATTTAAATTTATTTATGGCCTTTACGTATCTGTAGATCAGGTTGGGATAGGGTGAGGTAAAGAATGTATGAATGAGTCGACCAGGGCCAAGTGGAAGGTATCATCCCCGAATTTTCCTGGTGTGACTAAGGAAAACCCTGGAAAAACCTCTGACATGATGGTCACCGATGGTATCGAATCCAGGACCTCTCGATATAAATCTAGAACATTTGGTTTGTAAAGGCGAGTGATATACACAGTCCGGTCCATAAGTTGCCGAACTAGGGCCATTGGAAGAAAAATAAGGAGGCTTGTATCTTTTTTAATTTGTTTGTTGAAAATAGGCACCCTTTGAAACAATACATTGCTGAGCGCGTATTTCCAACTTTTTCATGATCTTGGAAAACTCTTGTGTAGGAATCCTATTCAGCTGGTTGGTCACAGGTTTGGGGAGTAAGGGGGATGATGAAAGATTACGATTTGTTTTTGAGAAATTATTTATACATGCGGAACAAATCTTGCGTACAATTCTCGTTTTCTCAAGTCTCGGTTGAAATTCGTAAAACCACAGTTTTCAGTATATTGACTGTATCTGCTATTAACTGAGACGTCTCTTTTCGAACTTCTTTGACCATTTTGGCTACGGCGGTGATGTCGTTGGTTCGGGTTGTTGTGGCCGATCACTGAGCTCGTCGTCCTTCAGTGACTCGCTACCCTCTCGAAACCGTTTGTGCCACTCAAAAACGGTTGTTCGGCTTAATGCCGCGTCACCATAAGCTTGCTGAATCATTTTTAGCGTGTTTGTTGCAGACATATCGGATTTACAGCAGAATCAAATCGCTACATGTCCTTCTCATCCATTTGACACTTTGACAGAGACTAACAACAGCAGTGTGAATCACACGTCTTGTTTTCTTACCTACTGCAACTACACTAACGTCAATTTGCACTATTGTTAAGTAGGCCTAGTACTACGTAATCCAATCGCTGCCCCACAAATAGCGTTGGTAGGAAACCGTAAAAAATCAGTCCAGGATTTTATTAACCTGACTGTCTAGTTTGAAGTGTTTTAAGCGAAAAGACTATTTGTTGACTGATATGCCTCTGGTAAACTCATTTACCCTCGGTCAAATGTCAGTACTGCTGCCCTACGATCTTAGAAGATATTTTCACACAAATAGAATGTGTTAGCCTAGCGCGATCCACCTCGTTTTGCGATATAACGACTAACAAGGATAGCCAGTGATTGATGCGAAACTTTGAAAACCGACGAAGAAGATTCATGAGATAGAAGAAAACGGCAATACAAATGACATACGAGATCTCTACAAACGGGTAAACTTATTATTGAAAGGTTACCAGCCGAGGTTAGGGATGATTAGAAATGAAAGCGCAGATTTGCAGGCGAATTGTCTAAAATTATCGATGTGTGGAAAAGTTATTTCGACAAACTTCTTAATGTACACAACGAAGAACAAACAGAGGTATTTGAAATCTATACCGCAGAACCGTGGATACCCAAACCTGGCGAGATCAAGGTTCAAATGTCGATAAAGAAATTTAAAACATTCAAATCACCAGGAATAGACAATATCCCAGCCGAATTAATTAAAGCACGAGAGAGAGCACTAATCATGTAACTGCATAAATTGGTAAACGCTATATGAAGAAAGAAGGAGCTTCCAAAGGAACGGAAAACATCACTAATACTTCCGGTTTATATAAAAAAAATAAGTCAGACTGTAATAATTACCACGGAATCTCGTTCCTCTCAACATGCTACAATGTATTGTGTAATATAGAACTAACTCGCCTAAGGGTATACATAGATGAAATAGTTGGAAATTATCAATGTGAATTTAAAAGAAACAAATCAACGTTGGACCAGATTTTAGCCTTGAGACAAATCTTGAAGAAGAAATGCGAATACAACGGGACTGTTCACCAGTTATTCATTGATTTTAAAAAAGGTTATGAGTCTATTAAACGGAAAAAGCTATACAGTATCCTGGAACAACTTGGAATTGCGAAGAAACTTGTTTAACTTGTGAGGATGTGTCTCAGCTATCCCATAAGCAGAGTACGAATAGGTAAGTAGATGTTCTGGCACTTGTTCGCGGGCAGGTTCCTTGGGGTAAGTTGAGCCTTCTCCATGTGCGTTGTGACTTCATTGCCCTTGGAGTGGGGGTTGGTGACGTGCTGTGAGGTGTGTAGGTAACCGAAGTCTGTTAATTACAAAAGAGCACGTGTCATAACAGTGGATGGAGGAAGTGAGGTAACATGGTGGCTTGGGGATGTGTTAGGTAACCCAAGGCTGTTAATTTCGTAGGAGTACTGTCGTATTAATGGGGGTTTACTGTATACATTTTTCGTTTTTATTTTTATTATTATTATTATGAGGGCTTCACCTATTTTGATTAATCACCCCTACCACCTACCCATGTAATAAAACAATTTGGCGAGTGGATGACATATGTAAATATTGTGTATAATCATTAAATTGGGTGTTTTATTAAATATATGACATTATGGTTGAGTTTAGGAAAGAGATGAAACATTGGTATAATAATGCTTTTCGTATATT